>APFE031015646.1:50561-97838 GCA_000404065.3 Pinus taeda
ATCACGACACATGTGTCCAGATTATAGGTAGCTCAACAAGCTCACTATTAAAGATAAATTTCCCATTCCTGTCATTGATGAAATATTGGATGAATTGCATGGATCAATTTACTAAACCAAGTTGTATCTTCGTTCAGGATATCATGAAATCAGAATGAAGACTGAAGACATTTCAAAAACAGCATTTAGAACTCATGAGGGTCATTATGAATTTTTGGTCATGCCTTTTGGCTTACTAATGCACCTTCAACATTTCAAGGTTGATGAATTCAATTTTCACACCATTCCTTAGAAAATTTGTGTTAGTATTTTTTGATGATATACTAATCTACAACAAGTCTTGGAAGGATCATGTTGAACATGTTGACAGGGTGATACAACTATTGGAGGAGAAACAATTATATTCAAAAAGATCCAAATGATTCTTTGGAGTCCAAGAGGTGGAAAATATGGGTCATATTGTATCTCATGAAGGAGTTAAGGTAGACCCTAGCAAAATTAAAGCCATTAAGGAATGGAAAATCCCCACATCCATAAAGCATCTGCGAGGATTTCTCCAGTTGATAGGGTATTATCACAAGTTTGTTGAGAATTATGGGAGAATAGCAGCACCTATAACAACATAATTTAAGAAAGATGCATTTTCATGGACTCCAGAAGAATCAAAGGCCTTTGAACATCTTAAAAAGGAAAGGTGACAAGCACTGGTCTTAGCTACACCCGAATTCACAAAAACCTTTATTTTGGAATGTGATGCTTCAGGAAATGGAATTGGTGTTGTTTTAATGCAAGATGAAAGACCCATTGCTTTTGAAAGTCATCCAATCAAGGGAAATTTTTTACACAAATCTATTTATGAGAACGAAATGTTGGCAATACTCCATGCACTTAAGAAATGGCAACCCTACCTAATGGGAAGACACTTGAATGTAAAAACGGATCATGATAGCCTTGAATACTTTTTAGAACAATGATTATCCTCTAAATATTAACAAAAGTGGGTCACAAAGATTTTTGGTTATGACTTTGAAATCATCAACAAAAAAGGGAAGAAAAATGTGATGGCAGATGCACTCTCAAGAAAGGATGAGGATGTGGAAGCATTGCCGTGCGCCATTTCTATTATCCAACCAGATTGGATAAATGAAGCAAGCGAGGAATGGAAGAATGACGAAGAATGTTGGACACTTATTCAAAAGTTACAACAAGATTCCAGTACGTCTAATACATTTAGCTCGCAAAATGATTCATTATGGTACAAAGATCGCTTATACCTCTGTAAGAATTCCCAGCTAAAACAAAAGATTCTTATGGAATTGAACACTTCTCCCTTAGGAGGGCACTCAGGATTTTTAAAAACTTACCACAGGGTTAAGAAGGAATTTTTTTGGGATGGCCTTAAATAACATATTCAATACTAGGGTTTGAAACTCCCGACAATGTCCTTTAGTCTATTCTTTGAGATTTTGATTTCTTGGATAATCATAATGCTTAGTTTGTCTTTTTTCAGCTGATGTTTCAAGTATTGTTTCTTACATCTTCTATTGAGGGATCTCACATTCTATGAGGTAATAATCAATGAAAAGGCTTATTAATTTGGTGGCAAACCACTGATAGTGGCGCCACCCTTCCCGAATTTACTAGCAGATCTCCCACCATTTGTACATATTCTTGCAAATTCTTTCGACCCCTCTAACTTGCCTCCTTTTCCAGATACATTCAGATCTAGGCCCTTGCTTGGCTGAGAGCCCAAGTGATCTAGTTGATCCCGAGATGTCGAACCTTGCTTAGCTTGATATTGTTGAAAAGTTTCTCGATATAATTTCTTTTGATCTTTAAGGATGAATATTTCATCTAAATGCCACCATTCATTCACCAGTCATTTCATGATCTATTCTTATGTGCTAAGATCCTCCTTCGTGTCATCAATCTCCATATTAAATTAATCCTTATTTTGTGCCTGCGCTTCTTTTTCCTGTGGTTCCTCCTCGACTTTCCTCTTTGTTTTGTTTCCACCCTTTGGAGGAGCTCTAGGATTCCCTTTGTTGGCTGGATCTCGTGACTCACTGGGGTTCTTTCCTTCCTCTGTCAAGATTTCATAGCGATTACTGTTGTTTGGTACCTTTCCTAGTTGTGATTGAGCAGTAAAAGGGGGTGTTGGCACATTGTGCTTCTTTTTTTGGACTTCCTGTAAACCATATAAATATTCTCAGGGTTTAGCTATGTATTTAGCAGCGTGTGACTCCACGAATTCGGATTGATTGAGAGGGCATTCCCTGTATAGATGTCCATATTCATGGCATCTTCTGGAACGGGATGGAATATGGTCGTAGTCCAGTGGTTATTGCCATAGCTCATCTTGATACTCTAACTCAATGAATTCTTGGAGGGGCTCAGTTATAGTCATATATACACAGAGCCAGGCATATGAAGTATACCATCCTCACCTTGTTGAATAAAATACCTTAACAAAACTCTTCAGAGAGTTTCCTATTCCTTCCAATATTTTTGGATCCCAGAAATCCATAGGGTGGGCAAAAAATCTAACCCATACCCAGGCAACCATGAATTTCTCCTGATCTAGATTGTAGCATTCTTTCCAATCGTGCATGAAGAGTCCAACATTGTAAAAGAAATAGGTCCCAGAACCCTCTCCTTATCCTCAAGAGTGGTAAAGATCACAATAAAAGGGCCCCAAGCCCCCAACTTCAAATATTTATGCCCTTTTGGCTACCATTTTAGTTGGATCCATTTAACCAAATCGCATTCGGAGGGCCAAATTCCTATAAACTTACAGATCAGCGCATGGTCTTTCATAAATTTCGATAATTCTCTAGTTTGTTGTTGGGAATCACAAATCAGGGTTTTTTCACTGCCCTTGGCAGAAATTGGCCCCATATTCGGGACAACCATTGTGCTCCCAAGACTGGGTTTCCTTTAGCTCCTCCTTTGGACACGTTTGAGGTTGCGGCCCCTCCTTGAATACTCGATTCTCCTATCGTGATGCTACAATAGAAGGGGTCTCTCCCCTTCGAGCTTGCATGCTATACCCTCCATCAAAATTCCAGCATAGAGAAGACACCTTACCGTTGGAATAAAAGACACTTGTAAAGATTATTCAGAAAGAAAGAAAGAAAAAAAGAAAAAAAAAAGTCCAGCCTTGAAAGAGCTCATTACTTCATAATGCTAAACTTTATTTTATAAATATAATTATTATTTAATTATATTTAATATATTTATTCATAATTAAGTTTGAGTATATTTATTTATAAAAATATTATGTAAACAAACAAAGAGATTCAAAATTCAAATCAAGCGAATTATATTTAATTAAATGAACAATAAATAATATTTATTTATTAAATGAAAAATATTTGTTTAATTATTAATATTAGTTATTTTTTTTTATAAATTAGCAAAAGATTGAAGTATTGGTTTTTATGGGGGCTAGACTATATCTCGTCTTTAAGATATCTCCATTGTAAAAAATTCTGATTCTAAATTTATTTTTATATTCAGTATTTTGCAGATATATATGTGTAGTTTATTTAAAATTTGCAAGGTTTTAGGCCATAAAAAACAATGCTACTAGTAATTGTAACTATAACACCATCCATGACCTTGGTTTACACGATTGATTAAAATTTACAAAACCAACGAAAACAATTTATTTGACAGAACGAAACAAAACTGCCATGAGAGAATGTTTGGCAACGACTTTTATTTATAAAACAAATACGTAATAGAAATTTATATCGGGTTCGCATGGTATGTACCAGCAAGTCGTATGGACATTAAAGCAGCCCATAAGGATGCCCACATATCTTCCGCTGCGTTCAGTCGGAGTTGTGGTATTCGAACCCGGGTTGATCATACGATCTGCAGCAGTGGAGATTGTCCGAAGAACGGCGTTTGACATAGGAGGAGCTGAGCCCGACGCTGTTACAGGAGCAACAACGGAAGCCTCTTCCCAGTATGGGCCGAGCGATATGAGACGTTCCAATCGATAACCGAAACCATGTGTCCTCCATATATAGAAAATCTCATACTCTGGGTCGACTGGCAGGTTCAGGCCAAACTCGAGGACCCTCAGCCTGTGTGGCGATTTCTAGTTGTCGAAGGTTAAGGTCTGTTGTACCGCGTGATATGTCAGTTCTTCTCCATTATGCGATCAAATTCAGCCAGATATGCGATTTATATAAGCTGGATATGGGATTACTTTGGCTGAATATGTGATTTCTCTCTAGATATGCGTAATGTGTCGGCCCGATATTTGATTATCACCGCTCACCGGTAGATATGCGAGTTATCTCCGTCGTTCGCCTTTTGGCAGCGCTCTGATCATTTTAGAGCTGCAGAACGGAATGGTATTCCATGGAGAGATTATTATTATTATCGTTAACGGTAAAATAAATGTTGTGCATGCTCAGTAGTGTGGAGAATCGGAAAGGCAGTGCAAATAGTCCTGTGAGAGGGTGCAGTGTTGGAAGAACATATCTACGTGAGAGCCCACGAGTCGGAGTGAGTGCGTGAGTCCGATCATTGTAGATGGCTTTCAAGACGGAAAGAGGCTAAACACAAGGAAAGTGTTGCACAAGATGAAAGGAGATGACCATATTGCAGGGTATATGATACAAAACTCTTCTATACGTTGAAGGGTCCCAAGATGTAGAGCCCAAAAAACATAGAAAAGAATCTCACAAAATAGTTAAAGAAAGTTCCTGGTTTTTGCGGGCGATTGAGGGAACCAAAACTTAGAAATTGAATCCGAATCGTATCCACCAAAATGCAGCATAACAACACACATTTCTGCTCTAAACTTGGACTGAAAATGCAGCAGAATGGTTATTTTGCTGGATGTGAGGACCATGAATTTACAACAAAGGAGGTGATGAATTCGCTCTGTATTTGGCCATCAAAACACTGGCCGAGTTCAACTAAAATGAAGCGTTAAAAAACCATTGTTTTCTTGCAAATAAAAACACGAAATGATAGAGAATAAATGACAAGACGAGCTCGTAGAATAAGGATCTAGACAGATAGATATCGTATTAACTGCACGATAGCACGATATTGTTGTAACTGCAAGATAGAATCCGATCAATGAATTCCAGGCGGATGGTATGAATATGGAGAAATAGAGAAACTGGAGACACAGAAGCGTAAGAGAAAATTGCAACAGATAAATCAGGAGGCTCTGCCAACCAGACGCTACATTCCATTTGATTACCTTTGCAAATTTTCCTTTGTCGTTGTGATGTCATCTCCAGTAGAAAAGTGCATCCACAGCTAAGGAACCCTAGCCACGATGAGAGCTCGGTCTCCGCATCCACGATTTCGTCAATTCCAATTTATTAATTAATTTATTATTTACTATTTTTTTAAAAGTGGAAACTTAGAATCATAAGTGTTTATATTAATAAGATAAAGAATATATATATATATATAAAAGTGGAAACTTATAATCATAAGTCTTTATATTAATAAGATAAAGTGTATATATATATATATATAAAGTTGTATTTTTATATTATATTGAGAAACTAACATTTACTACATATGTGTGATGGGACAAAGTTTATAGGCATTTTACACAATATAATTAACACAAGAATGATATTGTTAAAATTCTTAGAAAATTGGAGATCCTCATTTTATGGAAATTAGATTTTAATTAAAGCTTCAATATTTTTTGGACCTTTGTTCTTGACAATTTCAAAAAGGCATATTCAAACAATAGTGTCCAAGAAGAGGAGTCTAAACCAAATTCATGAATCCATTGCAATTGTTTCATGGTTGGAGGAGGCAAATAACCCTCAAGATAAGAGAATCATTTTCTCTGCATGGAAGCTCGAGCAATGCATCTACGAGCAATGCATCTACATTTTAGCCTGCTTAAACCTTATCCAAAATCTTTATCTAGAGAAACATGGTCTTTTCCTCCCCTTAGTTCACCAAGCTCAACTTTCATCGGACATCTAAGCGAAACTCAAGACCCTTAGGAGTACGAGGAGTGTTTTGGGATTCATCAACAACCATCCTATTTATCTTTGTATTTCATTTTGATAAAATACCAACATTGGAGCTGAGCTAGTTGTGGTAATGAAAAGAATACAACTAGCAAGCCAATTTGGATTTGGTAGTCTCATCATTAATGAAGATTCCCTACCTCACCATTGATGGATATTCCCTACTTCTCATCCTTGTTCCCATTAGGATCGTGCATACCATGAAGCCAAACAAAATAGATTAAAATTTGCATATTTTGTTATGGATAATAGAAATTGAACAGCTTGGTAACTCCATCTCAACGAATATCTCATGCACTGTGTAAAGGAAATTCAATGGGTTGGTGGATAGGTTGGTTCATGAAGGGGTTGATCAAGAAAACTAGGATATCCTATGGTCTTAGAGTGGTAAAATCCCTTATCAACTAAAAGAAGATCCTCATCACATCAACGTTGAGGAAAACAAATACTATGTGGAGTGTCATTCTCTAGGACAAAGACTTTCCCAATGTGCCTTGAGTAGCTTAATGTATGTGCTCAAGTGTGCATGAGTTGTGAGGATACACTAGTGGATGATGAGGGCTATTAGCATGGAGCAAGCTCATATGTTTTGTTGTTATGGGCATAATTTCATTAGTCTATGAGCTTCATATGCAATCATAGAGGAAATATGGCCTTTTTTTTCTTACCTTTCTCCAATTATAGAAGTAAAGAGCTATTGAAATATGATGATGTTTATAGGTGAAAAAGTGGTGATGGTCCTTTTCCAAGACTAAATTTAATATTTTTGGTTAATTTTATGATTTCATAGTCTTTCTTATTTGTTTAGACCCTCCCAAGTTTTTTTGTTTATGATTCTTATCTGCATCCAACTCATATTGGGAATGTTAAATTGGTTCTCTTTGTAGTGTTGGTGAGTTTTTCTCGAGCCTTGAGTATATCACCTAAGCCACTAAGTTCTTTCTCAATCATTTCTTACATTGCTCCATTCCTCCAACATTATTGTCCAATACACTTTTCATCCAGTTGCACTCGAATATGCTAATATTGGGCAATGAAATTTGTTTCAAGCATAGCAAAAAATAGATTCATTTTGTTCTTTTGGTAAAGTTAATTTCTATTAAATCAAAAAAATAATACAATTTAACAGGTTTTGGTTTGCCCCATTTTGCCACTTGAGAAATTATACCAATGCCAAAACCAATTTTTTTTCAATATCCAAACACCAAAAGAAGAGAAGTCCAACTAAAACACATAGAGTCTATACCTTAGGACATTATATCCTAATCTAGCTACTAACTTGGAGAGAAAAAACCAACACGTGAGAAAAATAAATGAGTCTATGATCTCGATTGGATCATTATATTATTTTTCATCCATCTTGATGCCTTTAAAGTGGAAAAAAATGAGGAATCGACTCACAAGACCATAATGACCACTATGGCCTAGTTTGGGAAATTGGGGTCTGAAACATTTTAGGAGCATTTTGAGGCATCAAATGGAATTTTTTTTTTTTTTTTTGGGGTGGGGGGGGGGGGGGGGGGGGGGGGGGGGGGGAATTTACCACCTAAGCACATCACCTTGTTTTCCTATTCTACAGACAAGTACCTTTCCAACGATGCAACAATTTCCTCAATCTGGTTTTGCATGCGAAAGTTATGCCACTCAAAAGTTGACCTTCATGTTTTCACCATGATAATTTGTGAAGATGCCACCTTATCCCACATAACTCATGGAAAAGGGGTGGGCTAACACATGTTTGTGATAAAAAATGACTCTAGAAGAGTACGTATTGTAACTTTGGTTAAGAGTTGAAGAAATCAATTGTAATCACTAGTAGGCTATCACGCAATGTTATGACCGGGGTGCTAAGAGGGAAAAGGGTTCCATTTTTTTCGAGTGCACTTGTTCTATAAATGAGAAGAGTAGCTTAGAGGGATAGGGAGATAGAAAAAAAGAATATTTTGTGCACTATTGGCCCATAAGCCACAACCCTTACCTCTATGTGCTCATAACCATATTTTGTTTAGAGAAAGAGAGCAGAGCAACCTAACCTTCCAAGTGGGTTTTCTCTCAAAAGTGTTTCCAACGATATATCTTTTGTCAAATGTGTTTGTGAATTTTTTATTCTTTTTCTCTACTTTCTATATAAATTATAATTTACATGCATACATAATAAATAGTAATCTACCCGGATGCGGGTGTTTGTCATGCGAGTACATGATATTTTAGCTTGCCACGCGGGGGTGCGACGGGCAGCTGGTTCCTCATCAATCGAGGCATCATCAATGCAAGCCTTTAAACGCCTGCCGCCAGAAGGCATAAACATTCATTACCCCTCATCAATGAATCACTTGCCGGATAGCTACCCTTTACGCTTCAAAATGGAGAAGCAGTATGAGCAGTCATTCGACTGCGAGCCGGTTCAGACGCTGGTTGAAGAGAGATTCCGAAAGCCAAGCTGGAAATTAGCCCTGTTTTTAGTTTGTCTGCTCCTGAGTGTATTGGCTAATGAGGGAGAAAGCTCAAGAAGGCACGGCAGAAGAGGCAATCCAAAGCTTCCTGCCTGGTGTGCGATTCAGGATTTCACTGGGCTGCATTACACCTCGACTCACTGGTTAATTGGAATGGCGCCAAGGTATAGAGCATCCTCTCGTCGAGGAGGCCAACGAAGCGGAGCCGGAAGGCGGGGAAATCACAGTCCAATGCGTATTTCCCCACTGAATCGTGCGTCCCCTCCCTCCATAGGATCAGAGGACTCAGGGCAATGAATTGGCAATCGAGTTCAGACGACGAGATTTCATTATCGGCGCAGCACCAACCAACCTGCAATCTCGGCTTTGGTCACTATTATTTTCGAGGAAGAAGATGGAGTAGAGAATTCATCCGAGGAGCAATTGCCAAGCAGCTCAACTATCTCTTCGCCAAGCGGGCAAGGGGGTGACAATTCATATGTCCCCTCTTCCCCCAGCAATATGGTTGAGGAAAGCTCGCCAGCGCCAACTGAGGAGCAAGAAGAAGCCAAAACGGAAATTGGTGGCATTATGGACCTAAATGAGCCAGTAACGACTCCAGAACAGCCAAGAAGCACTCAGGTTCAGGCAGGAGCCACCACCTCTGCCACTCCTGCTCATGGCGAGCCCAAGCTGCCTGATTTCCAGCATGCCAACACCTTATATCCCATTCTGCCTCCAGGAATGCGGCTGGAGGACGTTCCAGAGGGAATGGAGATAACATGGGTACCTCTGGATAAGCTCACAGACTATCAGCCGGACAATGACAATTGAATGCGCCCCTGCGAGTTTTTTGAAGGTATGTGGACAAACTGCTGGAAAAATCCTAATATTACAATAGTCGAGTTTTGTGATTTTGTCTGGTCCGGGACATGGTTATGCTTGTCGGAGCTTGCTCAATGGGGTGGGGAATTCTACTATTTTGTTTCTGTTCGGTCAGCTGCAACAAGTTGGATAGGGTCGGGTAGTATTTTTGGTCGTGGTTGCACAGTCATTTTGGAAGCAGTTCAGCGCCCCAACCTGGACATGGTAGCCGGTTTAAAAGATTGCGGAACTCAGGGATTACAGTCTATGTTCTGTCTCCTATGTTATGAACCATATTTTTGTAATGTCTTCACTGTAAGAGGCTCAAGACTTAATGGCAAAGCCAGTCTAGATGTCAGGTTGATAGAGAGCTGCACAGTCTCTTGGCGCTCTCAGAGGTCTCGCCCTCTTGTAAATATTTTTTCTTTTTTAATATAAATTAGCTTAGCCTTTGCGTAGAAAAAATAAATAAATAGTAATCTAGAAATATAGAAATTTGAAGAGAAATAAACCCTAATAGTGTAGATTTTATATTTTTAAATATTGTTTTATCATATCTGTTGTGACGAATTGTCTAGTGGAATATCCATAGTAGTTTATTAATCATATTAGTATCATAGCATGTTTCTTTGGTATATTATGGGAATTTCTAGGAAATCTAGATCAACTACACCAAAAGTCAAAAAACCCTAATTGTGGCTAATGAATTTGTAAATAATCATTGTGTTCATGTAGAGGAGAGTTTTTTACGTCCAAAAGCACAATTTTCATATATAAATCATATTGTGAATCTCCTCACATTGGCCTTGAGAAATAATCTTGGGATATTTAGAGAAGATGGGGGTTCTAATGTAGAGGACAAATTAGAAGGGAGAATAACATATCGAGGAGAAATACAGAACCAACCAATGAATGGACCTAAAAGAGATCAACCCAATTTGGGTGTTTTGACCCATTCATGTTACCTATTCAAAATGGAAATGATGGTTGATAACAATCCATGCAAAGCTAATATTGAAGTTCTGGAGCTAAATCACTAGTTACGACAATTAGACGTTTATTTCAGTGTCCACGATATAGAAGAGGAAAAAAATATTTCATTTGAACAATTGAAATTAAAATGCCATGCCTTGACCTAGTGGGAAATCCACATGGATACCTTGATGTTTGAGGGAGATCCTTGAGTGACTAAGGGGGAGTAATTTGAAACCGTCATAAAGTCTCAATTTTACCCTATCAGGTATGCAGAGGACTAGTGGATCCAATGGCACTACTTCAGGTACAAGAGAAAAGTGTATAGAAGTACACCACAAAGTTTAGAAACATGGACATTGATCCGTAAACTATCGTGGATATTCCACTCGACAGTCCATCACAACAAATATGATAATATTGTATTAAAAATATGAGATTTTGCATTATTACAATTTTATTTAATTTCTAGATCTCTAGATCTTACTGTAGTTAGTGCATGAATGCAAAAGTAAATTATGAAAAAAATAAGATAACAAAAAAATAAGCTCACACAAACAAAAGACAAAATATATTCTCTATGGGAAACCCTTTTGAGTGAAAACCCAACTGGAAGGTGAGTCTGCTTCACTCTTTTTCTCTGTGTGGAAATATGGTTGTGGGTACAAAGAAGTAATGTCTGTGGCCTGTGGCCTGCTACATTACACATATCCTCTTTGTGTGTTGTACCTCTTATCTCTCCTAGATATCTTTACTCAATGATGGAACAAATTCTCTCGAACGAATGGAATGCCTCTACCTCTTTGTGGCCCGGTTATAAGACAACTCGATAGCCTACTAGTGGTTAACTTTGACTACATCAACTCTTAGCTAGAGTTACAAAATAGACTCTTCTAGATTCGTCTACATCACAAACATGTGGCTAGCCCCTTTTCCATGAATAATGGGGGCTAATGCGGCATCCTCCCGAACTATAGGTGTGAACACATCAAGGTCAACTTCTGAGTGGCATAACTTTTGCATAACTTTTAGTAGTGTTAGGTGGCAGCCCTCCTGGAGTCTCGATGTGTTGTCATATGAAGGTCTAAGGGGCAGCTAGTGAGCAGTACGAAAGTGAAGGACCGACAAGACAAGATAAGACATAGAAACTGCAACAAAGATTTCCATTGTATCTTGTATTCCATAGACTGTTGTATTATTCAGATTTGGTTTAATATAATGAAGTTGGGCTGGAAAATGTAAAAAATGTGTATACTTATGCATATGTGATTTACTACTTTATATTTTCCGCTATGCAAAGTAGTTCTGGTTGAGATTATTGGTTTGGTAGCGTCAGTGATTTTAAGATTTTCTAACCTAGACCCAAGATCATGGAAATTCAACATGGTATCAAAGTGTGTCTGAGCTACTTTGGAAGTCAGTGAATCAGAGTTGTGCACAATGAAGTACAACTTAAGAGGGAGTTGGTCACATTGTAGGTGATAATATCGAAGTTGCAGGCTGGTATCTGGTATGAGGACAGGTTGGACGGGTTGTCCAACTATATTCTATGGAAGGAAAGGATCAAGTTGGTCTTGCAGGTCAACAAGATTTGGGAGTTTGCCGAGAAATCCATCAAGAAGCCAACTGACCCAAAGGAGTGGGAAGTGTTTGAGGATTTGGATATGAGGGTGAGATTGATCATCCTAGATGGTGTGAAGGATGCCCTAATACCTCATTTGTTCAGGAAGAACACCGCACATGAGATGTGGATGGCTCTTCATAATTTGTTCCAAAATAAGAACGAAAACCAAGTATTGGTAATGGAGGATAAGTTGAATTCCACCAAGATGATAAAGGGTGAAGGAGTGACTTTGTATCTGATGAGATTATCTTAGGTCAAATATGAGCTTGTTGTCATCAGTGTCATTATTTTAGATGGATATATGGTGAGGATTGCTTTGAAAGGGTTCACCGAGGAATGGAAGCCCTTCATCAAAGGGATTGTTGCTAGAGAAAAGTTGCCCGAATGGTTTAAGTTGTGGGACAACTTCATTCAGGAAGAATTGCGAGATGAGGATCTTCATCCAAATAATTAGAAGACTTTCAATGATGACATGGCACTTGCAGCGTGAATGAAGGGTAAGCAAAAGAAGGACTTGAGTAAGGTCAAGTGTTTCAATTGTGGCGAGATGGGTCATTTTTCGTCAAGATGTTCAATGAAGAAGAAGGGAGATGACAAGATGAAGAAAGGAAAGCAGGTCGTCAATGTTTCCATTCTTTATGAGATAGACGATCTCACCAGGATAATGGAGGAGGAGTAACTTGCCACGATCTCTCATTTCTCGCAGGGTACTATCGATGAGGATGGATGGTACGTGGACAGTGGTGCGACGAAACATATGACATGATCACATGAGGTTTTTGAGACTCTAATTGAATGGGACTCGAAGTTGCACATGGTGTTGGGCGACAAGAGTCAAAATGAGATCTGAGGATCAGGAGTTGTGCCATTCAGAATGGAGACAGGACAAGTGATGTGGTTCCAGGATGTACTATTCGTATGAGGACTCAAATATAGTGTTATTTTTGTCTCGATGATCGAGAAGAAAGGTTTTGAGGTCTTGTTTCAGGATGGGAGGCAAGAATCAGGCCTAGAGGCTCTAGTTATGTTGGTATCATGCTTGGAGTTAGAGAGCATGGTATATCTTGAAGCGACAAAGAGGAGTTGAAGGTTGGGTGAAGATTGGTCCCAAAGTGCGGTACTTTGATGGACAAAGGTGACTGCTAGCCTGGAAGATTGGAGCTCGGGAATTGGCCAACCTAGAGAGCAGATTGATGAGCCTGTGTACATGCAGAAAAAGTGACTTCAACAGTGCTAGGTGGCAGCCCTCCTGGAGTCTCAATGTGTTGCCATATGAAGGACTAAGGCGCAACTAGTGAGCAGTACAAAAGCGAAGGATCGACAAGACAAGACACGACATAGAAATTGCAACAAAGATTTTCATTGTATCTTGTATTCCATAGACTTTTGTATTATTCAGATTTGGTTTAATATAATGAATTTGGGTTGGAAAATGTAAAAAATGTGTATACTTGTGCATATGTGATTTATTACTTTATATTTTCTGCTGTGCGAAGTAGTTCTCGTTGAGATTATTGGTTTGGTAGTGTCAGTGATTTTACGATTCTAACCTAGACCAAAGATTGTGGAAATTCAACATGGTATTAGAGTGTGTTTGAGCTACTTTCGAAGTCAGTGAATCAAATTTGTGCACAACGAATTAAAACTTAAGAGGGAGATGGTCACATTGTAGGTGGCAATGTCGAAGTTGCAGGCTGGTATCCGGTATGAGGACATGTTGGAGGGGTTGTCCAACTATGTTCCATAGAAGGTAAGGATCAAGTTGGTCTTGCAGGTCAACAAGATCTGGGAGTTCGCCAAGAAATCCATCAAGAAGCCAACTGACCCAAAGGAGTAGGAAGTGTACGAGGATTTGGATACGAGGGAAAGATTGATCATCCTAGATGGTGTGAAAGATGCCCTAATACCTCATTTGTTCTTGAAGAACACCGCACATGAGATGTGGATGGCTCTTCATAATTTGTTCCAGAATAAGAACGAGAACCATGTATTGGTAATGGAGGATAAGTTGAATTCCACCAAGATGATAAAGGGTGAAGGAGTGACTTCGTATCTGACGAGATTATCTCAGGTCAAATATGATCTTGTTGTCGTCGGTGTGATTATTTCAGATGGAGATATGGTGAGGATTGCTTTGAAAGGGTTCATCAAGGAATGGAAGCCCTTCATCAAAGGGATTGTTGCTAGAGAAAAGTTGCTAGAATGGAATAAGTTGTGGGACGACTTCATTAAGGAAGAATTGCGAGATGAGGATCTTCATCCAAAGAAGAAGACTTTCAATGGTGACATGGCACTTGCAGCATGAATGAAGGGTAAGAAAAAGAAAGACTTGAGTAAGGTCAACTATTTCAATTGTGGTGAGATGGGTCATTTTTCGTCAAGATGTTCAATGAAGAAGAAGGGAGATGACAATAAGAATAAAGGAAAGCAGGTCGTCAGTGTGTCCACTCCTAAGATAAACGATCTCACCAAGAGAATGGAGGAGGAGGACCTTGCCATGATCTCTCATTTCTCACAGGGTACTATCGATGAGGATGGATGGTATATGGAGAATGGTGCGACAAAACATATGACAGGGTCACAGGAGGCTTTTAAGACTCTAGTTGAATGGGACTCGAAGTTACACATGGTGTTGGGCGACAAGAGTCAAAATAAGATTCGAGGATCAAGGGTTGTGCCATTCAGAATGGAGACAAGACAAGTGATGTGGTTCCAGGATGTACTGTTCATATGAAGACTCATATATAGTGTGATTTTTGTCTCGATGATCGAGAAGAAAGGGTTTGGGGTCTTGTTCCAGGATGGGAGGCAAGACTCGGGCCTAGAGGCTCTAGTTCTATTGGTATCGTAATTGGAGTTAGAGAGCATGGTCTATAAAGGTTGACGGGAAAGTCTATGGATCATGAAAAAAGGTGGAGCAAGTGCAAGTCCTAGAGAAGCAGTAGCAAGTGCATGCTTCAGAGGAGCAAGTACAGGTGCCCAAGAAGAATCATTAGAGGAAATTTCAACCTAAAAGTGGCCTCCTGAGGAAAAAATCAAGAAATTAATAAGCAATGTCACATAGACACATTTTTAATATTATCTTACTGTTATCTATGTTCCACAATATTTATTAACACGAGATTTAATAACAAAAAAATTAATATATTATTTCTAATTTTTTACTTTTACCGAAATCCTTTAATATAAGGCACTTTTATTAAAATAGCTATCTATGTTTGATTTATATTTAAATTTAACATTCTATATTTATATTTTATATTTGACTCTGTGAATATATTTCATCTTTAACTTTTTTTGTGGTGTATTTTAATGGAATTGTCTATTAAAGCCACAATTTTACACAAAATATATATTTTTGGTCACAATCCGGTAATCAGTAATTTGTCCTTTCTGGAATACATTTTTCTTAACTATTTAACTATATATCTTATATTTTTTTCCTCAATCTGGTAATTTGTCCTTTTTGGAATACATTTTTTAACTATTTAAGCATTTTATATTTAACTATTTATCTTTTTTTTTTCCAGATTCCGGTAATTTGTCCTCTCTAGAATACTTTTTTAAACTATTTAACTATAACTATCTATATTTATATTTTTCTATTTCATTGTTATATATATTTTATGTTTAATTATTTTTTTTGTCTTTTTGGGGCATTGTTATTAATATCAAATGGGCCCACATTTTTAATTTATATTTTTTTAATAATATCAATATTTAGATTGCATTAATAACTTTTTGGAAATTCTAATTCATATGGATAAGGTAGGTAAATAACATTAATAAAATATTTCACGAATACCTAATTTAATAATAAAATATTTTACCGATATCCAAATTAATAATAAAATATTTCACAGATACCCAAATTAAACAATATAAAATTATTTAGGATGTGTACCTCTTTTTAAATTTAAAGGATTTTGATTGGTTTACATATTATGACATGGAAATTATATGAAAATCTCATAGGCACTTTTAGGCTAAAATCTCCTCTAATAGTTCACCTTCCCGAGAAGGTCCAGATTGTAGAGACTCAGAGGGAGTCAAGTTCTAAAGGGATCTTGCATGTTCAGAGGGAGACTTTGCAACCCAAGAAGAGTGTGTGTTCAGTAGGGAGCAAGGGTGCTCCTACAGCTAGAAATAAGGAATCATGGAGAGATTAGAAAGTGATACAGGATAAGAAGAAGTAGGGTGCTTCTTGCAGTGACAGTGACACTTCCCGAGAGAGGCGTAGTTCACAGAATAGGGATTGCTGCAATTGTGAGCGCCAAGAGTTGGGAAAGTGTTGTGAATAGTCATGATGATTATCAGTTACTTCCTAATATTGGAAATACCTCCCTCGCTAAGAGGGAGTGTTTATTTGTGTAGTTTAGAAGGTACTCTAAGCCCTAGGGTTCAGGGTTTGGAGGGAAAAGCACCACAAGAGTCACTTGTGTGCTTGGAACCCAAGTATGGGATTTTTCACCAAATCATGTTTTGGGCATTTCCATGAGCACATTTCTACATGTGATGGCATGAGATGATAGAGGTCAGAAAGGAGAATCCAACGCTTCAAGAATCATAAATTTTTGAGTTGTAGAAGTGGAGATATGATTTTTTGAAGTTATTTTTGGGGTTGAAACCATAAGTGTCAAGGTCAGCCTAAGGTGATTTTAGGCTTATGACAGTTGGAAACCCCTTGTGATGACATTTTATAAGCCCTCCTTCATGGTATATATAGGAGGTGATGTGAGGATTATTCCTCGTCCAATTCGGTACAACAACCACACATGAAAGGGCAGTGTAGGAGGGCATAAGGGCTTTGTTTAGCCGCAGGAACAAAGGAAGACCAACAAGGATATTGGAGGTCGTTTTGGTGACTGCATGGAGGATCAAGACACTACAGCTGGCCAAGTCTGATGAGGGTGAATTGCAAGGTTGTTGGAAGGGTTTGTGGTAGAGGGATCTATGTTTGGGTGGCCCGTGAGCATAGGAGGATGATTGTGGTAGGCCGCAGACCACACCACCTCTGAACAATGCTAACCAGGGTTTTTTTGGGGTTGGAATGAGCCCATAACAACATCATAATAAGAGGCCCCTCTTCCTTTGCTAGACCGTGAAAATTAAGGATTGTTTTGGTGTCTAATGAAGGGTTGGTGCAGCGTACTAGTGCCCTAACTAGGAACAGTTTAGGGAAGCGGTGGAACAAATGACATAGAGTTGTGTTCACCTTGTGTTGGGTCAAGGATATTGACCAATATTGGATAAATTTACCTTGCAACAAGTAGGTGTCATTTGGAGGACTTTTTGTGGAGGTTAAAAGTCCATCCTAGGAGTAGAATCTACAGTGAAGTATTGGGCATCATTGATCTGGTGGAGGGTAGTGTCTTGATAGCCCAAAGTAGCCCTAGACAAGCTATCTTGAAGTGACGAAGAGGAGTTGAAGGTTGGGTGAATATTGGTGCCGAAGTGCAGTACTTTGATGGACAAAGGTGACTACTAGCCTGGCATATTGGAGCTTGGGAATTGGAGAACCTAGAGAGCATAGAGCTTGGGAATTGGAGAACCTAGAGAGCATATTGAGGAACTAGTGTACATGTAACATAAGTGACTTGCAGCAGTGTTAGATGCCAGCCCTCCTAGAGTCTTAATGTGTTGTCCTTTGAAGGACTAAGGGGCAACTAGTGAGCAGTACAAAAGCGAATGACCGGAAAGACAAGATATAACATAGAAGCTACAGTGAATATTTTCATTGTATTTTGTATTCCAAAGACTGTTGTACTATTCATATTTGGTTTAATATAAATAATTTGGGTTGGAAAATGTAAAAATTGTGTATACTTATGCATATGTGATTTACTGCTTTATATTTTCCGTTGTGCAAAGTAGTTCTGGTTGAGATTCTTGGTTTGGTAGCATCAGTGATTTTAAGATTCTAACCTTGACCCAAGATCTTGGAAATTCAACATACTTCTGATAATATGCAACGTTAGAAGAAAACGCTCGAGCATCCATGACTTTCAATGAATATAGTAACTTCAGATTCAGAAATAGATCCAGGGGATAACCTAATTCTAATCTAATACTAAAGGTAAGTTACCTATTCCTTCCCTCATTTATTAGGTCATGTAAATGTTCAAGAAGACCGTGGTGAAAAAATTGGACACCTACTTCAAGCTCAACCCTATGTCGAATGCAAATGCTATCCAATTCGCCACATTTCATCTTATGCATTAGTCGAATCCCTAGAAGGACGGGTCAAGGCATTCAATCCCACAACCCTTCATGATGCCACCAAGAAGACTCAAGACATGGGAAATATAAGACCTTGTCCAAGCCTTTCATTCCCAAAAAATATAAGGAGAAGAATCGCTTTCAACATGATTGGCCACGAAAAGACGATTTGGATGAGGAAACCTTAAGTGAACTAAGGAAAAAGAAGTTATGCTTCAATTGCAAAGAACCATCAAAACCAGGACATTGTTGCTTAGTCTACAGGAAGATTCGTATATCAAAGAAATCTTTAACGACAAGGAGGAAGCATAAGAACTCACACTTCAAATGAACTCACTCCTAATGTCTTGCCTAATAGACAAAAGGAAGAACACATCGGGAGGAAGCTAAAAAATAGGAAAATCCCAATGAGGAGAAGAATACTTGACCATAGGTCAAAATTTCTACTCTTTCGAGAACCCCTAGATATTACACCTTCAGGATCAGGGGAGTCGTCAAAGGACAACACATCACGTAATTTATTAATGGGGGAGCTACACACAACTCCATCGATGTAGCATTAGTGGCAAAGAAAGTACTTCCTAAAGAAGAGTTTGAAGGTCTTGATGTGATATTTGTGGATGGGTACAACTTGGATTTCACACGAGTCATTCCAGGTTTGAGTGTAACACTCGGTAATTATACTTTCACTAGTTATTCTATGTAATAGATCTTGTAGATATCAATATGGTATTAGGGGTTCAATGGTTGTATTCGTTGGGAAAGAGAATTATGGACTAACAAGCAATGGAGATGGAATTTAAAGCCCCTAATGGTAGTAAAGTCGTCTTGAGAGGCATGACAAATGGTAGCCCATAGGTCATTTGAACTAGAAGAATGGAGGCCATATTTTATGCATGGAGATGTAGCATATGTAGCAAAATGCAAGATTAAAAGCGAAAAGACTCTTAGTAGTGGTGAACCACATTACAAAGTAGACATTCAATGAGAAATAGACAAGCATGGTCAGGTATTTGGTGATATTCCCCCGAGATTGCCTCCAAAGAGAGGAATTGAACAAACTATATAATATTCCCCTGGGATTGCCTCCAAAAAGAGGAATTGAGCATACTATATAATTCAAAGAAGGGGCCAAGCCCACAATCACCACACCATACGGACACCCAAAGAAATTCAAGGACGATATAGAAAAGACCATTCAGGAACTATTAGCAATGGACCACATTAGACCCAACTCGAGTTCATTCGCCTCATCAAGGTTTTGGTGAAGGAGGAGGATGGCATGAGGAGAATGTGTATTGATTACTGATCTCTCAACAAGAATACCATAAATAAAAAGTATCTTATTCCAAGGATCAATGAGCTACTAGAAGAGTTACATGGAGTAATATACTTTTCAAATATTGACCTACGATCAAGGTATTATCTGTTGGGAATCACGATTGTCGTTAGACCAAAACCCGCAGGTGTTATTCAACGATCGCATCTCTAGAGACAAGGATCCATGAGAGGCGGTTATTCCATGTCACGAAACACACGGGGAGAAATAGTTCATCCAATGTCCAACAATATCCCCCCAACGCGAGCCGGTGTGTATTGAACTCGTGACCTATGCTTTGTTGAAAAGTGTAACTAAGTTCGGTCTTCATAATGACATGTAATTGTGATTTTATGTAAAGAGATGTAACGAAGAAAATAAAATATTGTAATGCTTACATCATGGGTTTCATGAGCAAGATTTTTTATTTTTGAGTCAAGGCTCCCATTGAGAGTCTTTAGGAATTTTGCCATCTAGTCATAAAATAATAAAAGAGTCATTTCCATATAAAGAAGTCATGTTACACATTGTAAAGAGTCACACTTTTCTATGCAAAGTAATCCTCCAAGACCTTGTCACAATCCCTCTCCAAGTCGGCCTACAACGAATGAAGAACCGAGAATATGATGTCAGCTCTCCTCCTTATGATCATGTCGACTCAAAGGACATGAGGCAGTGTGTATATAGAGCCACTCTTGGCCTCAGAAGAAATTAATTCGGTGAAGAAGTGCCTCCAAACATAAGTGCGAAGAAATAATTAGAAGAGAAAAATGAATAACAAAGAAAGGATAGCGAAATGAGAGATTATTCAGGGTTTCTGATTTATATACTCTCCCACGTGAGAAAGAAGAAGGACCGGAGGCATAGAAAGAAGATCACAAAATTTGTTGCTATATTGAGGTGACCTTGTTTGGGTATAGGATATCGCAGAAGGAAGCTGAGGAGAAGTGCTCTAGGTCTCTCTCTTGAAGAGACTAATCAAGGAGCATAGATTATCCTATGGTTTTAGAACTAGGGTTAACCTAAGAGACTGATATTCTCTAAGGAAGCCGAGAAGAGCAATGTGGAATAATAGAAACTGAGATTCTCTAGAAGGAGTTGAGGAAAGAGAGTACAGACTGTTATTCTCTAGAAGGAGCTGAGAAGAGAGAGTAGAGACTGATATTCTCTAGAATAAGTCGAGAAAAGGAAGAGGCGGAGCATGAAGGCTAGTGACAAGGATCTTGGGAGGACACTAGAGTCAAGGGTCTTTGTCATGGTCTTGGTATTCATCAATTGAAGATCTATAAGGAGAATTTTGTGATTGGGTTTTCCTCCCAAAGAGTGAGAGGTTTTGGCCTTGGCTAACAAGCCTACATACTGTGTCTCTTATCTTCCATTGTTTATTTGTAATTGTCTTGATGAAAAGAACACATCGATAATATAACAAAGAGAAGATCATAATACAAGAAGTCAAAACATATCACAAGAAATTATCAAGAAGAGAAATATCGTAATCATCAATGCCCTACATTTCTCAGCATGGTATCAGAGTTGAGGCGCTGAAGTCAAGAAGCGGCATTCAAGCAAAAATACACACGAGAATCAAATTTCAAAGAAGGATCAAAGTAAGTCAAAGAACACCAAGCAAGAGATCAATATCTTCATCAAACCAAAACCCTAGAAGCACTTCTGATATCATCACTCATATATCACCAAAGAAGTGGAAGCTCTTCAAAAACTAAGGAAGGCTAGATCGAAAGGAAATCTTCTCTTTATTGAAGCAAGGATCTCATCTAGAAGAAGATCATCATAAAGAAGGCAGTATTCCCTCGTTAAAGTGAGAACCTTCTCAAAAGGATCATCTGAAGCATCAAGTTCATCATCATCATCAAGTTGAAGATTCTATCTTCACAAGTAAGTACCTTTTCTTATAATCTAGTAAAAATGACTTCATGTTTGAAAGATAACCATAAGCTGGTTAGGATATCAAACTTCCTTGAATGGAAAAGAAGGATAGGAATAGTCCTCAAAGTAAATGAAGTCATTAATCATGTCCATGTAAATATCTCCAAGCCATCTGAAGAACAAGCATTATATGAACACATGGAAATGGATCTAAAGGCGCAAAAGGTTCTTACGGAATCTATCAAAGATCCTCTCATTCCCTATGTGGTTGAGATGGAGACATCAAAAGAGATATATGATGAGCTGGTAGAAATATTCTCTGAGAGTATGATAGAAAATATCATATCACTTAGATTTGATCTATATAAATTGAAGGTATCAAAGGATGAAGGGATATCTTCGTGCCTTTTAAAAGCATCTCAAATAAAAACTCAATTGCAAGATCTAGGAGAGATGGTATCTGATAAAGAAATAATCTTAATTATTATAAATGCATTTACTAATGAACAAGGTAACCTCATATCTACTAAGGAAGAGGAAGTTCTCCCATTCATCAAATTATGGTCTCTATGCAAGAAAGAAGAATATAGGTTGAATAAAGAAAGTGACAAAAGATCAAATGAAAAGGATCAATTGGTGACAAAAAGAAAAGGGAAGTTCAGTAAATTTGGCCCTCAAAATAAAAGGAATAACATGGCTAAGGATCAGTGCTATAGATGTCAAGAATATGGGCACTATAGAAGAGATTGTCCTAAAAGGAACAATAACAAGAGGAATAAGGAAGAAGCCCATATTACAAAATAAGCAGAAGAGCCCGAGACAAAGAAGCCTAAGAAGGCGGAAGTGGAAGATCTCTACTATGACTAAGAGAATATCCTTCACTAAATAGGTACTCTTTTGTTGTAGATAGGAAGCATTGTAAATAAGATAGGATGCATTATGGTAGAAAATGACATCATGGTAGAAGCATTATAAGTAAGAGCTCGTGACATACATAATATGATGGATGTCTAGAACAAAACCTATGGAAGTCAAATATGTAGGGTATAGCTCTTGGAAACCTCATTAAAAGCTCAAGCGATAGTTATAGAAGTCACATAGGAGAAGGGTTATCATATAGGAGAAGGGTTATCAAGGCAAGTGACAAGGGTCTTGGGAGGACACTAGAGTCAAGGACCTTTGTCATGGTCTTGGTATTCTTTAATTTAAAATCTCTAAGAAGAATTTTCCGATTGGGTTTTCCTCTCAAAGAGTGAGAGATTTTGGCCCTGGATGACAAGCCTACATACTATGTCTCTTGTCTTCTATTGTTTATTTGGTAATTGTCTTGATGGAAAGAACACATCGATTATATAACAAAGAGAATATCATAATACAAGAAGTAAAAACATATCACAAGTAGTTATCAAGAAGAGAAATATCCTAATCATCAATGCCCTAGATTTCTCAACACGCTCTGATACCACTTGGTGGGAATCATGATTGTCGTTAGACCAAAACCCACAGGTGTTAGTCACTGATCACATCGTCAGAGATAAGGATCCATGAGAGACAATTAGTCCATGTCACGAAACACACAGGGAGTGTTGGTTTATCAAATGTCCAACATCATCAAATCCGATTTCAATAGAAATATGTGCCAAAAACAACGTTTTGATGCCATTATGGACACTTTGATTTTTTGGTCATGCCTTTTAGGCTAACCAAAACCCTCGCCACTTTCCAATCATGTGTGAACAACATTTTGAACAAGCAGTGGAGGAAATTCTTACTAGTGTTTTTTTATGACCTCCTCACATACAACAAGACATGGGATGATCACTTGGGGCATATGGATGAAATTTGATCACAATGCAAGGACAATCACTTTATGCCAAGACATGAAAATGTGAGTTTGGAATGATGTAAATTATTTATCTAGGACATGTAATTAGTGCAAAAGGAGTACAAGTTCATTGAGAGAAGATTCAATCACTATTGGCTTGGCTCACACCTAAGAATTTGACGAAGATACGAGGATTTTTCAAGATTTGAAAGATACGAGGATTTTTCAAGATTTGAAGTTATTATTGACAATTTGTCAAAGGATTCTCTCAATTAAGCCCACCAATAACATATATGACAAAGAAAGGAGCATTTAGGTACATAGAAAAATCAGACAAGATGTTCAACAAGCTCAAAGAAGCAATGAGCTCATGTCCAGTCTTGACCCCCACCTCGACTTTAGTCAACCCTTTGTATTAGAATGTGATGCATCAAGAGAAGGAATAGGGGTTGTCTTAATGCAAAAGGGCCACCACACTGCATTCAAAAATCGGAAGCTCCAGGAAATGGAGAGACTTTACTCCATATATGATGAGGAGATGCTAACTATCTTGCACACTTTGGCAAAGTTCAAATAATATTTCATGGGAAACAAATTCATAATTAAGACAAACCACAACATCCTGTGTCATTTCATAGAACAAAAGGACCTAAATGAATTGCTACAAAAGTCGGTAAGTAAGGTCCAAACTTATGATTTTGATATTGAGTATGTAGAGGGAAAGAAGAATATTGTGGCCAATGCACTTTCCAGGAAACCAACAACATGTTCCCTCATGGAACTTATAACATACTGGAAGGCTCATTTCTTAGAAAAATACAACAAAAACCAATTCACATGTACACTGATCAACAAACGCATTCAAGATGACATGTACAAAATAATCAATGATATATTTACTATAAATACAAGATATACTTGGCTCATGAATCCACACTAAAGGACAATATTTTGAAGGTTACACATGGCATTCCATCAATTAGACATCAAGGGTTCTTCAAAACCTTTCGACATATTAGGGAATGATTTTCATGGAAACATCTCAAGGAAGATGTGGTGAAATACGTCAAGGAATTCATGACATGCCAACAAAATAAGGTCAAGCACACACATTTTCATGTCTTCTCCAACCTATACCAATTCCAAAAGAAAAAGACAAAAGAAAAAAAAAAAAATGGGAGAGCATCTCAATAGACTTCATCACAAGGCTACCCAAAGTGCAAGGCAAACAATGTAGCTATATTGTGGTGGGCAAGCTGACAAAATTTGCACACTTTTTTGCAATCTCGTATGATTATTCGGCCAAACAAGTAGTAGAACTTTTCTTCAGGGAGTCTTCAAACTCCATGGACTACATAAAAATATAGTCAGCGATTGTGACAACAGTTTTATGGGAGAATTCTAGCAAGAGCTCATTAGGCTAGTGGGAACATAATTAACCCCTAGCACTATTTATCACCCACAAACAAATGGTCAGACAAAAATCGTGAATAAGTGGATTGAAGGGTACTTATGTAATTATATGATAGGTCGACAAAAAACATGGATCAAATGGCTGTACCATGGCGATCAAATGTGTCATGTCTCAAAAAGGTTGTGGGACAACAAGCCACCACGTCTATCAAATTGCCACCATTAGACGAAGAGGGGGGACTAGAATTGGTTCCATAGACAATAATGGTGTAGCATAAAAACTATGTTGAAGCACAAAAGATTGATAGCTTGTAAACTTGAATGTTAAAATACATAGAAGGTATTTAAAATGATAATTTATTATTATATATAAAATGTATAAGATGATATAAGATGTACAATGAGGCCCTGCTTTTATACCTCAGCAGGTGATATTTCGTGAATGGACATGTCTTTTAGACATGCCTTTTCACTTAATTTAATGACTATTTAACCTAAATAATATTTAATTATTTAATATTATATTTATTTTATTTATCTAATTATTTAATATTGAATTATATTCATAACATAGTTCTCTTCCTTCGGAAACTTTGTCCTCAAAGCTTTAACACTTGGGTTTTTCTTTACTTAGTGTATGTCGTTCTTCGATGTATATAATCTGGCCATCCTTTTCTCTTTATAGCTCATTGGTAATATTTCTTTAGATTATTTATTTATTATTTATTTTTTATATATAACTCTAATAATTTTTATTTTTATTTTTAACTGAGGTTAGAGAAATTAAATATATCGTTCAGCAAGAAGCAGTGCATCAAAAAGCCCATCCATCAACCTATTAACTTTTTGATGGGATTTCTTGAAATTACCATTTCAACAGAGTGAAACAACTTTATTCTAAGAAAATGAAAAATCAAATGAAGGAATGCCCAGTACTCTATTTCATTCTTCTTTATCCACATTAATGTCAAGTCTCAACTTCCATTTGGACGTAGTAACTGGACGTTCATACACCACCAAAGGGTAGATCAAATGCAACATTGTTTTCATCTGTAAAAGGAAAACCTGCAGAAGATTCTTTCATTGCCAGTATTGTGTCGCGCATTTTGTCACCATAGGGAAAATCAAATGCATCCAAATTGTCATCAGTGAAAGTACTTTCATATGCAACAGAGAACATTTTAATTCCCCATGTTGCATCATGCTCTTTGTCACTCTCATAAGAAGCCTCATCAATAGTATTTTCTAAGTGACCAATCCCAAACAATGGAGGCGGCTCCAAGAAGCTTCCCTGGCCATGAACCGATGCAGGTCTTTTTCTTTCCCACCAGTTTTCACCCATGCGTCCTGGCTTCCCAATGTCACTTTGTCGAATCATACTCTTGTGAAGAACTGTACTTGAAGTTGAGGCTTCCATGTTACTTCCTAAATGCTCCTCCATGCCAAGTCCATGAGCTTCCTTTTGGCCCCATAGCAGTTGTCTGCCTGTAGAATAAGATATACCAAAACCACCCTCGCTTGGAAGCAATTCATGTTGCAATCCAAATGTACCAGAATTAATGTACCATGAAGTGACTGGAAAGTATAGTACTGATCAAGCCACTACAAATGATCTTTTTGTTCCATCTCGCTAGTTCTACATGGGTCCAATTGACCAAGCTGAACTTCAGTAGAATATGATCTAGGCATGGGCCACTTGTACGGAAGTCCTTCCCTCAAAACTAAACTATAGCCACCACCTGAAGCTCTTAAAGTTGGAAATCTTTGTGAAATTCGATCAGGTGAATACATATGTATTGCTTGCCTGTCCTGTTCTTGCTGTCGGAAATCCAAAAGAGTAGATAGGAACTACTTTCCCTGGGCATTTGGCTCCCAACTAGGGTAGCTGCTCTTAAAACTAAGGAATGATTTCTCCATTTTCCCTTGGCAGCTCCTACAGTCCTTTAACGTATTGAAAGGTGACCCATACTTACTATTTCCATGATGCTCAAAATCAAAGACACTTAAACTACAAATATCCCCAACACCTTCTACATTCATAATGAAATCCATTATGAATTGCATAATATCATCAACGCACTTTGGTGGTAAAAAGAAAAGAACATATGGGGTCACACATATTGGGATCATCCCCTCCAATTACATCATGCCAGTATACTGAAAAAATGATTCAAATTCGCTTCCAACATCTTCAGAATTTTCTGCTCCACGCCAACTCTTTGACATATAATGTGTATGTTGAGCTACTAATGTCATCGATCCTTCAAGATCAAATACTACGAACTCATCAGTAATAGTTGCTCTACTGATTGTTGTCACGGTTACAAAGACAATAGCATACCAAAACAATTGCGGCCAAACATATGTGCCTCAAGAAGAGATTCATCCAAGAATGCAATAATGATAAGGATCGCCGCAAAACCACCCGCCACAAATATGACGAACTTAGCGATCAGGGATACAATTGGAGAAGGAAACTGCTTCACATAATCAATTGCATGTTTGATGCTAGAATTTAGCCTGTGTTTGAAAAGATGGTATAGCTCATTGAACTCTCTGAAAAACCACCTTGACAAGTTAGACCACCTCGGTGATGCCACTGTGCTTGGACTGTTGTAAAATTGTTATGTGTGCCACCAATTTTGAGGTATGTTATGACCATTAACTGATGCGACGTGATCATTAGCGGACGGTGACCACAACGTTTGATTAGTGGAACGTTTATTCCAATCCAACCGTCATTTGAGCATGGAGCCTTCGTGGCTTTGAATAACAACGACGATTGGAACTCAGAATAGAACCCGCATCGCTTTGATCTTGTTCGACTGATCCATTAACCCACGCTGGAGCAAGCGAAAATAAAAAGCTGACATAACTGAACCCTTGCCGGTGACCCAACGCTTGACTGGGGACACAGCCTGTGACGACGGCATGTTAAATTGGTGTTGAAAGCGAACTGAAGGGCGGCTAATGAGTTCGTGCGAGGAATTTGTAGTGGTAGACAACAGTGGTCAAAAATTGCAGTGATCGAAGAAAGCATAAGCATCCGTCTCTATGCCATCCTCTAGAATCCTTCCAAGAATTCACAGGATCCACGACGGTTGCCCCAACGTATGTTGTTTATCATTGATACCACGAACATGGTGGTTTTGATTTGCAAAAGTGTTGAAAACATAGATTCACAGTGTGCGCTGAAGGGAGGACGGATTTTTTAGGGCTTCTTGGATATTAGTCTTCTTTGTGGTCAGAGCCACGTCCACGCTAGCCTCAAATTCAAGCAACTGGGTATACAAAGCGGACTCCAGTAGTAGCGCAACAACTCAGTCAAGAACCTGCTTCTCGGGAGCCTTGCACTTCTTCCTTCGAGGGTTCGGGCCTAACTATGTGGGTTTGAATGGGGACAATGAAGGATTTCCAATTAGAGATATGGCTCCCATGGGGTGGACAGGAGGCTTCTTCTGACCACACTTAGGGTTTGATGGGGTGGAAACGCCAGGTTGTGGTGGTGTAGCAGCCAACTGGGGTTGGGGTTGGGTCTATGACTCTAACCATGGCTGGACCTGGAAGTGTGATGATGCAGGAGTTGAATGTGTAATTATTGAGTGGAGGTTTGTCATGTGTGCGGTGGGGTTAGGACTAGGGTTCGAAAACCTTGCCATATTTGTTTCACCATCGCTATCATCTTTCTTATTATTGATTTCTTTTTTATATTCTTTAACTTCTGCATATGATTTTTCTAAATGTTGAAATACTTCTTGAATACTAAACTATTCAATGTAATCAAGATATGAACGTAATGGCACATTGTGCGGCGAACTACGTTCAAAGGCCCGCATGATTATATCGTGTGCCATGGCTCTGATACCTTTGTAGCATAAAAACTATGTTGAAGCACAAAAGACTGATAGCTTGTAAACTTGAATGTTAAAATACACAGAAGGTATTTAAAATAATAATTTATTATTATATATAAAATTTATAAGATGATATAAGATGTGCAATGAGGCCTTGCTTTTATACCTCAGCAGGTGACCTTTCGTGAATGGGCATGTTCTTTTAGACATGCCTTTTCACTTAATTAATAACTATTTAACCTAAATAATATTTAATTATTTAATACTTATATTTTATTTTATTTATCTAATTGTTATGAATTATATTCATAGCAAATGGCCGTACAAGAAAATAAGTAAAGAGGGTGAGTAATTCCAGAATATCTTATTAAGTGGAATGATTTACTAGAGGAGGAAGCCATGTGGGGAAGGAGAAAGAATTTTACAGCACCCAAATCTGCAATTTCTTGAGGACAAGCAATTTCAGGAAGGGGGGACTGTAATGTCCTCTTCAAATTGAAGATTGATAAGGGACGAAATAGTTGATCTGACCCTGTAGGCTATAGCCTTGATAAAGAGGTAAAACCTCATTTTTTCCCAATTTTGGGAAAAATTTGGGTGGGTCAGTTGGGGAAAAGGAACCCAAAACTAGGGTTTACACCCACAAACCCTCACATCTTGAATCCCATGGAGAAATCTATAACTAGAGAGGATTTGAGATCACCATCATGAATTGTGGATCAGATCATTTGTTTTCTGGAGTTGAGCTCTAAGGGTTTTAACACCCCTTCTCACCTATCAATTTCGGTGGTGAAAGATTCCTCCCTAATTGATAAATTTATTTGCATCCTTTATATGTATAATTTTTTCTAGCACAGGGTTGTTATTCGTATCAAGGAACAACGAATTATTGCTATGAGAAAAATCTGTGGCAAGGTTTGAAACACCTTAAGGCTAGAAAATTTTTTTTTAACTAAAGTCTGAGTAGATCGTGTGGTTGGTAGCCAATTCTTTGTGAAGCAAGCCACAATTCCTGAGGCTGGCACTTATTATATTGTTGAATTACTAAGGGAAGATTATAATTCTAGGTAGTGAAATATCCCGCTCTATCTAAGGCTCGTGTTCTTATTGTTCCATAGTAGGTCGAAGGTCATCTTGAAGCATTCATAAGCATCAAAGTTTCATCTCAGACAAGATCCCATACCACATGATTGGAACTTGTATTTTCTAAGTTTGAGCGAAACCTATCTACAATCAAATTCTTAGTTCCTCTAAAAGATTGATCTTCATTGGTTTATCTTTATAGGCTGTTTGAAGTAAAGATCCATCGATTCCAAGTCCTAAAGGCGAGCGCGGACCTGTAACAGAGTAATAGATATCTTGTGGAACCACGAAAGGCAGGCCAAGAATATTGGAGTGCAAATTTGAGGCATCTAGGGTTTTCTGAAGAAATTTAAAGTATTGAAGGAGGGTGTGGAACTATAAGAGAGTAATAGGGACTCTGCAGAAGCACAAAGGGCATACTTGGAACGAACCTTAAATTTGGTTGTACATAGATCAAGCGTGGACCTTAGACAATTTGTCCAAACAGAAGTCACATAGGATTTCCAATTCGTGCATTGGTCATATTCTTGGTTAGGGTGTTATTGCATTAATTTAGTTTATCACTATTGGACGTGGATCACTGTATTGTGTGGATCTATAATAATTTTATGGCATGGATTATATAGTTGTGTGGATATGTTGAATAGTGGCATTGTATTGTTTGTTTATTGTATTGTTGTGTGAAGGATTAAATTTATTAAGTGATAATATTTTTTTGTTGAGTTAATGCATCATTGAGAAATCTAGTATTTTTCATTGAACGATACAATAATTGTATTATCAAAAGAAGAAACTTTGCTGCAACCTTGGCTCCCTATGAAAACTTAGTGCAAAATTTCCCAAGAATGTTACACTTAATGAACATAATTCAATGGTGATTCCTTTATTTATTGACGAGCCTAGTAAAGTTGACCAATTTGTAGACAATTTTCTTGATTCTGAAGTCCAACATAAGTTAACACTACAATTTCTGAAATTAGTGTGACCGAAGACAAAGAAACACATCCACAAACTCATACATCATCTTGTGTCACTCCTGTAGGTTTAAATGAGTTTAAGAAGAAATATAGTGATGAAAAGGATCGACCTATGAATAATCAATTTGGAGTCATCACCCATATGCATAAACATGTTGGAAGTGAATACAGTTATGTTGCTAATTCAAAGGTAGCCAAAATTTTATCCCACTATAAAGAAGTAAAGGCCGTTCAAAATATCCTTGACAAAGACCAGGATAAGTACCTTCGCAATCCATGTAGTCTCAAATACACAAGCTTGTCTCTCAAATACACAAGCTTCTTATTAGGAATGGATTTTGTCAAAATGTCAGTTACCTGCTCATCAGTCGAGATATATGGTAGCTGCAACCCTCCATCTTGCATCAACTTCCATATGTAATGATACTCTTATTATGTGTTGTCTTTCCACAAGACACTGGGTCTTCACACAACCTTATACAACTGGTTTTGTCACAATGTATCATTGTAGGGTCCATCGGTCCTTCAAACAAGTCGGAGAACAACTTCCTCAACCAAATAGCTTCTTTGCTTGCTTCACAAGATGAAAAGTATTCAACCTCAGCACTAATCAAAGCAATTGATTCTTGTTTTCTACTCATCCAATATATCATAGAGGCTCCCAAACTAAAACATACTCCAGTAATGCTTCTCCCATCCATCTCACTACCTCCCCAGTCAAAATATGTATATCCAATCAAGTGGACATTATTCTTTCTATCATACTTCAAGCAGTAGTGGATTTTTCCTCACAGATATCTCAGTATATGCTTGGCTGTTATACAAAGGTCATGCTTGGGCTCTACTTGGAATTGATTGAGAATATTCACTCTAAAACAAATGTCTGGTCAAGTATTCACCAAATACATCAAACAGACAACCAATTGTCTATACCTTGTAGGATCCACAGTGCTTGAATCGGGGCTTCTCAACCTCGTCAAATTTGTGATCATAGGGGTTATAGGTTTGCAATCCATGATGTCAATCATTTTCGGCATATCAATCACATATTTTCCTTGACCTAGATATATCTCATCAAGTCCTTGCATAACTTCCAACCCCAAATAATAGTGCATCAACCCTAGATCCTTCATATCGAATTATGTTTCCAATTGCTTCTTGCACTCTTGAATACGACCTTCCAAACATATCATGAGAAGATCATCCACATATAGAAGAATGGTTAGAGTTTCATTCTTCACAACCTTGATATAGAGACTCCGATCAACAAAACTTTTCGAGAAGCCCAATCTTTGCAAATATGTGTCCATTCTAGCATACCAAGCCCTTGGTGCTTGCTTAAGGCCATAATGTACCTTCTTCAACCTACAAACATGAGTCTCTATGGCATTCACTTAAAATTCCAAGGGTTGTTCTATATAGACTTATTCATCAATAGTAACATTCAGGAATGTTGTCTTAAAATCCATTTGATGGATGTTCCATCCCATCGATGTTGCCAAAGAGACCAACGATTGTATCGTTATATACTTGGCTATAGGTACAAATGTCTCTTCATAATCGATGCCTTCTTGTTGGTAAAAAACCCTAGCCACAAATCTTGCCTTATATTTATCAATACTTCCATCTCCTGCATGTTTAATCTTGTATAGCCACTTGGAAGTTACCATATATTTGTCTTCAGTCCTGGATACAATTTCCTAAACTCCATTCTTCATTATCGATTGATATTCTTCATTCATAACATATTTCCATTATTTATGTTTGATAGCGACTTCAAATTTCGATGGTTTTTCTTCGATTAACTTTGTCATACAGGATGCATACACTGAATATCTTTTGGGGTTCTTACTTTCCCTTAACAGACCTTTCACTGCTCCATGTACTTTCGCATCTCTGGGACCTCCTTCTTCATGATTTGAATCCTCTTCCTCCCTGGTGCATTCTTCAAATATTGGAAGTTCTTCATCATCAAAGTCAATCGAGATATCCTTAGATTTCTTAAATGCAATACTTTCATCAAAGATCACATCTCGGCTTACTTCTATACAGCGTCCTTCCTTTATGTAGATCCTATATGCCTTTGAAGAGTTACTATAGCCAAAAAATATTCACTTCATGCTTGTAGGATCTAACTTCTTTCTCTTATCTTTCGGAATGTGAATGTAGACATGACAACCAAATATTAGGAGATGGTCTACACTTGGTTTCCCCCAGTGAATGCTTCTTCAGGAGTCATGTTGTCTAGCGATCTGTGAGGACTTCGATTTTGAATGTAGACAACATTTTGTGTTGCTTCACCCCACAAAAACTTAGGCAAGTCTTGATCATGTAACATGGCCCTAACACTTTCCTCAATCGAGTGATTCTTTCGTTCTGATACTCCATTTTGTATGGAATATAAGTAACAATTATCTCCCTCTTAATTTCAGCCTCCTTATAGAAATTTATGACCTCCTTTGAAGTGTATTCTCCTCCATTATCAGATCTTAGTATCTTTATCCTTCTTTCTGTAATATTTTCTACCTTTGGTTTGAATTCTTGAAATTTTTCGAATACTTCATCCTTGGATTTCATCAAATATATCCAAGTTTTCCTTGAGTGGTCATCAATGAACATTACATAATATAAATGACCTCTAAGAGACTTTGTATACATAGGACCAGAGACATCAGAGTGAAATCAATGATTTCTTTCGATTTTGAAGCACTGCTTCCAAATGGTTTCTTAACATTTTTCCCTAGTGCACATCCCTTGCAAACTCCTTCATGATCCTCCTTGAGTTCAGGGATGACATTCACCATTGAATTTAGAGTTGGTAAGATTTTATAGTGAAGGTGTCCAAACCTTCAATGCTAAAATTCACATGGACTTACTTCAATGTGAATAAATACTTCAGAGATAGGTGTCAGCAATCTGTAGGTCTTCCTTCACGAATCCCAATGACTTTTCCATTATTGATGCTAGAATCTTTATCCCATACCATAATCTTTCCATCTATGAAAGCGAAAATATCGCCCTTATCTTCTAGACATGAAATAGAGAGTAAATTCTTTTGAAAATCTAGAATGAATAGAATGTTGTTGAGATGAATGTGTCATCCATTCTATAGCTCCGGCGAGGTTGATCCAATTCCTCTTACAAGATAGCTCTTCTTGTCACCAATTTCAACAGAGTAGGAAGATTATCCTCTTGATAAGATCTTTAGTTGTTTGTGCTCTCCTATCATATGTATAAATGCTCCATAGTCGATTACCCATATATTTCCATATTCAAACATACTTGTAAGTGTTGAGGATAACCCTTTGTCCTTTGTAGAAGTCTTGGTCATACGATTCTTGATAGACAATAGGAGATTCCAAAATTCTTTGATGCCTTGCTTGAGATGACTTGCCACCATAGGGAACTGCTTCAGTGACTTCTTCAACGATGTAGTGATCTTCATCACGCCCTTAGTTAACCTTTAATAGCTCTAATACCATGTTGAGAAATCTATAGGGCTACGTTAAGGATGATTTCTCTTAATCTTGATAATTGCCTTATTGAATATGTTGACAATTGAAGATGCATTCTTGATGATGATTGCTTCCTTGATGACCCTCTTTCATCAAGTATACCCGAGATATGATCCTTTATTCAATGAGGAAGGAGATCACCTTGATTTCTTTGATGATGATGAAGTGTTTCTTTTTGCTTCCTTTGGATGAAGAATGTCGAATGTGGATACTTCTTAAGGTGCTTCAAATGTGTTGAGTCCTCGAGTGTAGGTGGTATCCTGAGGTCTCCTTATTCTTCTTCCAAGAGTTCCTTCCTTCAAGATGATGTGTAGACTAGTCCTCCTTGATTACATTCTTCATGCATGGACTATGAATGTTTGTAAGACTATTCTGCGGATGTTTGTATTTCATGTTTTCTTTCACATGTGCTAAGATAGTTGAACTATTTTGGTTATTTTAGTACTTATCTTATTGAGAATGTTTTGTAGTGGTTGTTATTGTTGTCCTGTCCTTGTGGAATATTCTGCGGAATATTAGACATACCTTTATTTATTTTTCAGTTGTAACGACCATCGCATCCGCTGGGTGTTAGACAAACCCTTTTGGTTCATGCGTATCTCTTCTTGGGTGGTACTATTACCTCTCACTTAGAGGCTCAATTTTCTCCCCCCTCTACAATAGAAGAACCGTGACATAGTTTCAACTAAACACTCACCAGGCACACCCCCTTGATTTTTTAAGAAACCATTGCATCCCACTTTCTTGCTGAGAATTAGAGCAAGGGAAAATATTTAAGAATTTGGCAACCGGGCCTTTATATTGGATGGGACTCCTACACCAAACAATGTAAAGTCTAATTGGGACTTCATATCAGGGAGATCCCCTGAATGTTGGTGGGTCCAACACTGTCAACATTTATGGTGCTAGAAGGAGGGCAACCAATGTTTTATGGTCGATAACCCCATCGACCCCATCATCTCATCTTCTGGTCAAGACAACAATGTTCATTGCACCTCCCCTACTCACGCTTCTGAAGTTGGTGACTCTTCTCAGCCCAAGCCTGAAGGTGAAATCCCATATGATCATATTCGATTCATCTGCCCTATAACCTGTCAATTCGAAAAAATTTGTTGGATTGATCCCGAGAGTAATTAGTTTTCCATATTCTCCGAAGAAGAACAAGACCACCCCCACAAGGATAGTGGATTCTAATCTTGAAGACGTGGTCCTTGCCACGCTTGAAGAATTAGCAGACTTTGTGGAAAGACAAGAGGAGCGTCCACTCTTTCACGGTGGTGACGTAGACAACATTCTACTCGGACACAACTTTCTACGGGTCAGGCAGAGAAGAGGAACAAAAAGAAGAGCCATCAGATTCTGAATGAGAATAGGAGGACAACGAAGAAGAAGACATGGCAGACCAAAATCTAGATTAGATGAGTTAGGGCCCACTTGCACTTCCTGGTGTTCTACACAAGATGCCAAAGAATTTAGAGAAGCTCTTAACGAAGTATGACCTTGATAAAATAGTAAAGGATGAAGACCATTTGGACAACTTTTACCTACATATGCAAACACTTGAGGTACGTTAGGATGGTGTTGCATGTAGAATTTTTCCATGTACCTTGGATGGTAGGGCAGTTGTATGGTATCACAGCCTTCCCCCGAAATCCATCCAGAATTGGAGGGGGTTTAAGAAGATCTTCCTTGAAAAAAAATGGTGATAAAACCCTCGCAATGTTATTAAAATAGTTGGGTAGTCTTAAGATGAAGAAAAAGGAAAAAGTGAAAGATTTCAATCAAAGGTTCAATTGCATATTGAACAAATTTTTGGAAAACACAAAACCTCATGACTCCATCACAATAGATTACTACACTTCTGCCTTTCCAAGCATTGTGCAGTTTGTAAAGCGAACTGCAAAACAAACACTAACAAAAAATTATGAAGAGGCTATTGTTGTTGAGAAGGACTTGCGTGCAATCGGATTCATCGTAGACGATGAACCAACAAAGGACTCCAAAGACATGGGTAAGAGGTCTCAGGCCTCTATGAGTAGGGACAAAGAGAAAGAATCATCTAATCTTGAAAGCTTGACCTGTCTTGTCAAGTCTTTGTCTAATGAAATGGCAGAGCTCAAACATAGATCAAGCAGAGCTCCAATTTTGTATTTAACATTGAACACTTGAGCACAGATCAATATTGTTCGTATTATCAAGAACGTCATTCAGAGAAGAAGTTCCCACAGTGGAATCAAGCCATGATCATGCTTACTACGTCTATTGTTGATTCGGTAATGGCTGAAGAGAAGAATGAGCCTACAGAAGAAAAGGAAGAAGGTATTGCAGCTGATGAAACTCCAAGTGTCGGGCATGCAGTAAACATGTTCAACTATATACTCACAACCCAAAAGAGTACTACCAACAAGTAGTCTCCTAGTGAAGGTCCGGCCCAAAAGCAAACCAACCCATACAACTTGAGAAGCCAAGGGCCAACCGCTACAGGTTAATTTGTGAAGCATAATTTAAAGAAAATATGTTAAGAAAAATCAACCCACCGGTAAACTCAATGCAAGACACTCAAAGCAAGTCTGGGAAAGAAATCTCAATGAAAAGTGCTTCCGCAAGCACTAAGGACAGAACCATGACTCTGGAAGCCATAAACCAAATTACATCCCTAGACACTCTATCCATTCTTCTCGTTGTGGACTACAACATAGTTGATGACATGAAGAAGGTTCGTGTGGATATTTCAATGTTTGAATTAATAAAGATCACAAACCAGCGGGACATCCTCTTACGGGCACTTGGGCATACCTCCACAGGTAATGCTACCTCTTCAGACAAGGGGTTCGGTAAGTCTTTTGTTTCTCTCGAATCTGTACTTAACACTTTAACAATGGATGCAAATACTCTCTGCCCACCTTTCGTGTTAACTTTCAAAATCTTGAATTTCAATGTACACAATTGCTTATTTGATTCTGGTTCATTGGTGAACGCAATGCCATTATCTGTTGCCAAGAAAGTTAATGCAAAATGGGACTAAACAGATGCACATATTATTCAGTTGGATAGAACTCATGTCCATGTGATTGGTGAACTCAGATATGTCATCATCTATTTATCATCCGATGGACGGATCCACCAATGTATCAACATAGTAATTGTGGACATTCTGGAAACATAAGGAGTGTTGTTGAGCATATAATGGTCTAGCAAGCTACAAGGGTACTTTGTCACAGACTGGTCACATCTATGGCTTTCGTATAAGGGAAGAAATAATCAGATTTGGGTGGAATCAGAAAGATATATGAAACACATTGTCGCTCCTTTGTATGGACATAATGAACCGTTGGCTTTTGCAAAATTACTTTTCGGCAATTGCTTCTTGGAAAACCAACTGGGGTGTTACCTTGCGCAACCATCCCTAGTTCCACCAGATACACAATTGGAGCTCCTTCCTAGTCCAACTGGTGATAGTGACCTTTTCGCAGTTAGACGTAGTTATAACAGTACTAGTGTAGTTCTCAGTCCCTGGACATATGATATGCAGAATTTGTACTTCGATGGTTTTGAAATGCCAGAGGACTCTAGAACTTGTTGCGTTTTAATAGACCTGCTACAAAGAAAGCATTTGATCTCTAGCTGCTTGGAATTTGAGTGCACGAATGACATTGCAGAGTATGAAGCACTCATCTTGGGCTTGCAAAGAGCCATTGACCTCAATGTTACCATCCTCGAAGACATAGGTGACTCAGAAATTGTGGTGCAACAATACGCAATACCATACATTGTGTGTCACCTCATCTTAGAAGTTATCAACAAGATATATTGTGCTTTATGGCGAACGTTGATGTGTTCAAAGATGTAGTGATCAATGAGGACGAGCATGAAAAGGCATTGCACAATGCAGCCAGTGCAAGCAAGGGAAACCTCATCCCCAATGGTGTGGTATCATTAGAGAAGTTGTATGACTTACAGAATCGCTTTCGGGGACCTATCAATGCTAAGACCCACAGTTCCACACTGTCACATGAGCAGATTAACTTGGGAACAGAAAAATATCTAAAGTATGTCAATCTCGGTACTTGTTGTACACCACAAGAGCGACAAGCCTTTATCTGCTTATTCAAACGGTACTAAGATATGTTCGCGTAGACATACAATGAGCTTAAAACATATGACACGTGAATCATCCAACATGTGATATCGATAAAGGAAGGGGCCAAGCCATTCCAAAAAAAGTTGAGGAGAGTTCATCCAACGCTTGAGCCTCTTATTCAGAAAGAATTGAGAAAACGGTTGGATGCTCGGATCATATATAAAGTGCGGCACTCAACATGGGTGTAAAATATGGTCCTAGTGAGGAATAAGTCTGAGGAAATCCGCCTGTGTATATTTCAAAAATATCTACGCGCTTTGGACAAGGAAAACTACCCCGTGTCATCCATGGAACAAATATTGCAAATAGTATCAGGGCCTGAAATGTTTTCTTTGTTAGATGGTTATTTTTTATACAACCAGGTTCTATTCGCAGAGCCTAACAAACTTAAAACCACATTCCAAACAAAGTGGGGCACATTTTCATTCAGATGAATTCCATTTGGGCTAATAAACGCGGGTGCAACATTTCAATGTGCTATGGACATTACTTTATGCACACTAATTGGGCAAATCGTAGTGGTATATCTTGACGATGTAACAGTGTTCTCTAAACAGAGGTCAGACCATACACACCACTTAAAGAATATTTTTTAGCGATGTCACAAGTACGGGATATCTTTAAATCCCAAGAAAAGTATCTTTGTAGTGTCTGAGGGTAATGTCTTGGGCCACATTATTTCTAAGAGTGGGATTAAGGTAGACCCGGACAAGGTCAAGACAATCACGCAGATTCCCATGGAAAATCAATTTCCTCAGCAAGTTCATCTCCGACTACGCTCAAATTGTCAAGCCATTACGGGAGATGGTGAAGAAGGATGCAGTTTATAAATGGGATAAAAGGGAAAAGGATGTGTTCTCCCGTATTAAGCAGGCTATAGCAGAAGCACACGCATTGTATAGCCTAGATTTCAATAAAGACGTCTTTCTCTAGACTTTTGCTAATGACGCTTCTCTTGTTGTTGCACTCACTCAAAAGGATGAACTGAACAATAATCGACTTATCTCCTTCATGAGCACAAATCTACAAAGACCATAGCTTAATTACCCCGCTGTGGACAAATAGGCATGGAGTATACAAGGCAGTAAAACATTTTCAGCCCTATCTACTGAAAAATCATTGTGTTATCTTTGTCTCGCACCTAGCTGTCAGATCATTGCTTGTTTAAAAAGAGCTAGGTGAAAGGAGAGCGAACTAGATGACCAGGTTGCAAGAATATGATCTAGAAATCAAGCCAGTTCACACAATTAAGGGCCATGGTCTTTGTCCACTAGCGTCAGAAGTAATAAATGTGGAGGAAGAAGATCTTTCAGGATGGGAGCAAGAAATTGAGATACACAACGTTGAGCGAGCCTCCCCCACTATTAACACAAACTCTTGGTACACGGATGTGCGCCAATACCTTGAGCATGGCACAGTGCCCTCCCACTTTTCCGCATGGCAGAAGAGAGCACTCAGACTTGAAGCATTATCTTATAAGTTGGTGCATGGGGTGTTGTTCAGAAAGCACCACAACAGAGTACTTCTCAGGTGTTTGGAAGCACATGATTTAGAAAAGGTATTGTGTGATCTCCACGACAGACCAATCGTGGGACACTTCGCAGGCAACACCACAATGCATAAGGTTATGTGGGTCGTCTTTAATTGGCCTACATTATTCAGAGATGCTCAATATCACACCCACAAGTGTCTGGTTTGTCAAAGGTGTACCCACAAAAACAAGAAGTCAATCGCCCTACTACAGCCCATTGAAGTGGAAGAACCTTTTCAACAATGGGGCTTGGACATTATTGGGGAAATTTCCCACATTCATCAAAGCAACATGGCTACATCCTTACTGCCACAGATTACTTCACGCAGTGGACAAAAGCAGTTATGCTCAAACGGGCGAATGATCAGTGAGTCATTACCTTTCTACAACAGAACAGCATCTCCAGGTTCGACATTCCTGATTCACTTGTTTTCGACAATGCAACATACTTTTCATCGTTAAGAATCTATGATTTTGCATTGGAAAATGGAATTATATTGAAACACTCAGCTAATTATTATCCGTAAGGAAATGGTCTTGTTGAATCCACGAATAAGAACCTAATCCGCATTATCAAAAATAAAATATTCTCTGAGCAACAAAACTGCCACTCCGCTTTGGAAAATGCCTTATGGGTTGATCGAGTCACGACAAAGCCTTCCCTGAACACCTCCCCTTACTTCCTGGTGTACGGAAAAGAAGCCATCCTCCTGCTCAACATCTACTTGCCTCCTCTCCAACTCTTACAAGAATCCCAAGGAAAGCCATGTATGTTAGTACAGTGTAGAATGGATACCCTTCATAAGATATAGAAACGAAGGTTGAAAGCAAAAGAAAAAATTTCACTTCACCAGAATCGTATCAAGAGGTGGTTTGACAAGAAGTCTACAGGGGAAAACAATGTCAGTGTGGGTGACTTAGTCTTAAAGTGGGATAAATTCCGCAAGGACAAAGGAAACACACTATGTTTCAATCCCCGTGGATTGGGTCATTCATGGTGCACAAAAAACTTGGTGAGCACACTTATCATCTTCAATCTCTTGACGGGAAGATTGACTCTCTCCCTATCAATGGCCAAGACTTAAAACAATATTTTCAATGAAGATTTGGGGTTGTGCGCTACACTGTGTACAAAATCTTTCTTTTGTTGTTTGAGTTTTGTTTTAGTTTTCGTTATGTGAATAAGTGTTGTGCATGAACAAATTGTGGCTTCTAAGATATGTGTGGTCAAACTATAAAGAGTCTTGTGAAACTTCAGCATTTGGCTAGCCTTCTGTCCATATTCCTTTTGTTGGTTACATCTTTTGGCTGATGAAGTTCCAACGAAAAATATGATCCGTCCATAAGGAGAGTTTTGGTCCAACCATGAACCCATGTCTAGTCTAGGAACCTCATGCCTACACTTGGTCTTTCTATCTTGGTGTCCTCAAGATTATCTAACTAGTAGAAACAGAGAAAGGGAAAAATCTAAACGAGCAAACCTAAATCACAAGTCTTTATATGCTTCTCTAAAGGAACAACCTCTCTTGCTCTCAATAAGTCGAAATCCCTCTTCCACCCCAAAATAAATAAGTGTTGATGCATAGTTCTCTTAAAATAAATAAATAAAGGCGAAAGAAGATAAAGGCTTCCTGCGCAAAGAGGTGAAGAAAGAAACCCCGCCGGGGTACTATCCAAGCTCACTGGAAGTGGAGCAATGTTTGTGTTCCTGCGTGACTCCGTCGGGGTATTTTCCAGGCCTGTTGGCAGCAAAGCAACACCAAAGATAAAATAATCATACTTTGAAAATCTTAAGCTCGTGAGCTACACTACCCTTCCCGACTCAAAACATTGTCATTTTGTTGAATCTTATGTTGTGTTCAACCGAGAAGGTATAGAGGGGACCATATCTATTCATGGGGAAAGTGGGAAGGCCAAAGTAATCTACAAGATGAGTCAATACTCCCTGAAGAACCAAGGCCCTTAACAGAATAAGTTAACTAAAAAAAAGAAGTTGGAGTTCAACCAATCTATCGCCAAGTGTTGTAGCTACTGCAACACCCTCCAAAATTTTGGCTTACACTCAATGTCAAAGCCTTCCTTGGTATTTTACATTCTTGTTGTGAACATTGAAGCTTATCTCATGAGATTCCTTGTAGTGCTTTGTTTCTTTTTGCGTGTTGGGTTAATTGTCGTCTTTTGGCATGTTTGGATGTCGTGCAATTTTTGCAATCCTATTCTGATGGTTTCGAAGGTCTGTCTTTGTGTATATGAGTTTCTCTAACTATGTAAACATTTGTCACACCCATACACAAAGTCCTGAGCACTATCGCACAAGTGTCGTCACGGTCGTCCCAAAGTCTATCTTAAGTGTCGAACTTGTCGTATCTTGTCATGAGGCAATCACACAGAGTGAAATGCTTTGTTCACGTGTTCAAATGATCTATGTTGTTGTGTCATCAAAGTATGCTAAGTGTGTGATCACAGTGAAAGTTCATCACCTATCCCACACTTAGCCATTTTCATAAAATCTTCTCGACCGAGCAACTGAGCTTCACCGGGCCCCAACTGAACTGCGCAGTCTCATCCCTCTAAGTTGTGACCTTGCTACTTGATATTGTGCAATGCGCAGTCCCCGTCTCCCAGCGTTGTTGCATTGTGTAGTTCATGTGCCCAAGTCCCGACCTTGACCCCCATAGTTGTTCAGTTATGTCCTCCAGCCTGGCTTGAATTGCACACTTCGCATCTTCAAGCCTCAATCTCATCCCCTGAGTGCTTGAACTGCGCAAAAGCCCATCCTACCTTGACTCCCAAAACTACGCAGTTGGCTCTCCCAGGGTCCATTCCCTTAGCCTAGCCTCACTGGCCCCAGAAACTGTGCAGTCTTGTCCTTCAGGCCTCCCCAAGCTGCGCACTCCGCAATGACTGAGTCCCTCTTTCCAGCCTATCACTTGTCCTGGGCTCAATTAATGGATCAAAATGCATCATCTTAGACTAGGTGGTTTTCGGATTGATGTCGTCTTATCATAAGTGAATTGAAAGAACAGGTACACTATCATGTCATGGAAAGATGATGGAGAAGGAGGAGGAGGAGGGAAGCATGCCTAAAGACTCTCTTGTTACTGAACTCACAAGTCGATCAATTGAAAGAAAGCAAAGGGGCACAAGTTTGCGATCACTATCCAACACTGAAGATCATTGAAGATTCTGCATCACCAAGCCATGGGAGGTGATGAGAAAGCATATTCAAGAAGCCATCCAAAACTTAGCAACAATAGTGACTTGACATTGCCACATCATCAAGCAGTGTCATGTCATGTTATGTCATAAGTGGTCATATGCCACATCACTATCGTGGATCATGTATATTGCATTCAAATGTATTGTAAAGTGTAAGTCCAAAGAATACACATGGAATGTAAAGAGTCATGTACATTAAAAAGTCATAGGAAGTCAAACAGTGATGAGAGTAGTCAAATAGTCACCATTGGTTATATATACTCCCTCATTGTATCAGCAAAGGGCTTTTCACCTTAGCTCCTCCTGCAAGGCATTAGAGATATCAGTTAGTTCTTTGAGGAGCAAGTGGCTCCAATGCTCCACTATTGGGGCTAGTGATGTACATTGTAAACATGTGTCTTGGAACTTTTACTTAATAATAGAAGCCTTTAATGCCATCACGTTCTTCATGGATGGACTATGAATGTTTGTAAGACTATTCGGCGGATGTTTATATTTCATGTTTGCTTTCACATGTACTAAGATAGTTGAACTATTTCGGTTATTTTAGTAATTACCTTATTGAGAATGTGTTGTAATGGTTTTTATTGTTGTCCCATCCTTGTGGACTATTCCATGTGATATTAGACATACCTTTCTTTATTTGTTGGTTGTAACAACCGTCGCATCCATTGTGGACTATTTTGTTGCACGTTAAACTGACCCTTCTGGTTCATGTGTGTCTCTTCTTGGGTGGTACTATTACCTCTCACTTAGAGACTCACTTTTATCCCGCCTCTGCAGTGAAAGAACCTTGACACAGTTGCATCTGAACACTCACTAGGCACACCCCTTTTTTTTTCGAAGACACCATTGCATCCCTCTCTCTTGTTGAGAGTTAGAGGGAGGGAAAATCTTTAAGAATTTGGCAATCGAACCTTTAGACCGGATGGGACTCCTACACCAAACGATGTGAGGTCTAATTGGGACTTCCCATCGGGGATATCCCCTTAATATTGGCGGGGCCATCACTATCAACAACAAGAAATTGAAAGTAAATTCTTTTTCAAACCTGGAACATAGAGTATATTGTTGAGGTGTAGTTTTACTCCATTCTCCAGCTTCAAAGATGTAGATACAATGCCCTTGGATGCATAATGGTTATTGTCTCCTAGCTCCACTACATGAGATGATTGTTCCTTTGATAGAGTATGAAGTTGTCCACTTTCTCCTGTCATATGTCTTGATGCTCCACTATTAATGATCCATGTAATGTCATCATCAAGAGTACCTATAAGTGCAACCAAGATTCCTTCGTTTTTGGCCTTCTTAAATAGGTTGTAGAAGATCCTTCCAATCCAAATTACTACAATTCTTATGATATTGAATCCCATCTTCAAATAACTTGCCATAGAGGGAGTATCCTTTCTTTTTAAGCCAACAAACTGACCTCCAACCTTCTTTGACCTTAGCTCTAAAACCATGTTGAGAAATAAATGTTAGTAGTTATTAGGGTTTGATTCCTCTTCTTTGATAATTACTTGTGAATTATATTGGCTTCTTTTACTTATTTATTATATTATGTTTCATCAAGCAATTACCAATATATGTGTATATGAAGATCACAAAAACAAGAGACGCAAGATGTATGCGGGCAATCAAGGAAAAACCCCTATAAGGTAAAACCCAGTAAAAACTCTTCCTTTAGTAGATTCAAAGACAAGACGAGATAGTCCAAGACTATTTTTACCTGGCCACAGACTTCCCCCAATCACCAAGTCAGACTGTCCTTCTTTAAGTGATGTTCTCCAACTATTAACTTTGACCTGGCAGCAGCAGAATTTCAGCCTCCCCTGCAACAGAACTTCAACCCTAGCAATAGAACTTCGACTTGTAGTAGAATTCATAATTTCGGCCCCAAAAATAGCGCAGTAACTTTGCACGAGTGAGAGAAAGATGTCCCAAAACTTTGAATTTTTCTTCTCCTTCAATCTTCTTCCGTCTCTTGTAATTTCGCACCTTTTTCTGCCTCTCTTTCTTGTGTATCGAACTTGTTGAGTGAGTGAGCAAATGGATTGAATTGAATGTCTATTTATAGCCTATCCTAGGGGTCGAATAGCCCTAATGTAGGTCGACTTCATCATCAGAGGGTCAAATTGGTTTGGAGGAGTCAAATGACCTATTTGACTCAAAAATAATTCTTTTTACATGATACAAAAGCCCAAGAAGGGTCCAATAAAATTTAAAATGACTCTATTGACTCAGTATAAAACATAGAAGCCTACAATAGAGGCTTTGACCTATAACATCGATGACCCTGTTGAAAATGCAACAAGATGATGGACCTTAGTGAAAAGAAGTCGCCTTCACTAAGTGTGCCCGCAGGCTATTTTTGGCGCAAAGTCTATTTTTAGACTATGTCTATTTTTAGACATATGGATCATGTCTATGGGTTGCAGGTTGTTGTTTATGGATGATTGGTCATGTTGGAAAAATAGATGGACTTCTATTTTTAGACATATGGGCGGAGTCTATTTTTCGACTGCCAGGCTAAAAATAGAACAGTCGAATATTATTAGCTCTTAATAATATTTAGACTATAAACATTATCTTATTCTCTTGGAGCACTTTAGTTCGAGTTACGGATGTGGCACATGCAACTGCCAGAAGGAAATACATGTTTCCTATGGGTTACTTGAGCTATTGCATGAAGGACATGGGACCCTTTAATTCCCTCTTTTGATCCTTGTAGTTCTCATGATTTCTCAGAACTTGTTTTGCCTTCACAGGAAGAACTCTTTGAAGCCATGAGTTTTGACTACCAAAGGAATCCTTGGCCTGAGCCCTGCAAGGGGTTTGTTCAACAGAACTTTTATGCGTAAGATGCAAGGCTGCGTGGTTCCCTGTACCATATTGTATATATAAGGTACGCATTTTCAAGTTTTGTATTCCATAACACAAGATTTTATATGAAGTTTATATGTGGGATGTATTAACTTCTTGCCTAGTATTCCTATTTATGTATACAGAACTTGGAAGATTTCTCCTTTGGAAGTTTATGGTTGGTCCGTTCTGACAGGTATTGGTTCTCGAAACTGGCATATAGGTTAGGTTTTTCTGCCTGCATTGTGCACTTATCAGTTTCCTTTTCCATTTTTTTGGCCTTAGGATCGACCCCACCAAGTTATGGTGCGGAACTTTCTCATTGCTTAGAAGCATCATGACTTGTGTGGTAGAGCCTACCTTATCATGGGTGCCCTAGTTAGTACCTTGTTGTCGCTTGGCGCCCATGCAGATTTGTTGTCCTTAGGCTCGGGAGTCCTCTGTAGTCCCGCCATGACTTATGTGTTGAAGACTCATTCCTCTCATCTTCTTCGCTTCGTTCTAGCCTTATACCCTAGAGGCTCCTTAGTGTTAAGTTGTACTGTTGCATTGCATGTTGACCATTTGCACCTTTTGGCCTAGAGCCGGCTTCACTGGACTCGTGTTTAAGTCAACTTCCGACCATGACGTTTGCAAAAATCAACTTTGCATACCTTTAAACTGCTGCAACTTGACATACCTTGACCCATGGAAAGGACATACCTTTGAGTGTCACCGACCAGTTTTCGCCTCCGTGCATTGAGCATAGGAAAGTTCCCCTCCCAGGAACTAGATCATCTGTTTCACCGACACTCGTCCTTTTCCATTATACCATAGCATTCTTTTATTCTTTTTCGAGCTTAAAAGAAAAAGAAAAAAAAATTAAATATTCCAAAAAGAGCGGGAACGGGACAATATTTCCATCTATTATTGGCAGCTAGAGGTCATGTCGCCCTTGAACAAAGCACTCAGAACAAAGTCTCCTCCGTATGGGTGGGATTTAGTATGACTTAGGTTCGCCATAACCATTGTTATCGAGTCAGTTCTCCCCCGATTGGTTACCTCTTCCAATCATATGGAGGGTTCGTTCATGCCTCCTGCATGACGAATTTATACAGATTCATCATATGCTGCCATAGTCACATTGAGTCGTGCTTTTGTTCAAGGGAAGTTAGCCTGAGTCGGCCTCTCTGCGGTGTCTCTTGACTCATTTTTTCAGTCGGCCACCCCGGTTGTCAGTATCATGTCTTACATCACATCAGTTATATTGGTCCTTTACTCGTGCTGGTTTGAGAAGGTCCCTATTGACTTCTTGCCAGCGGGTCTTGTCCTTATCAACGACGACATCTTGCTCTGAGGGCAGGCCTAGAGTTGCCAGCCCTGGCCCTATTTTCATTATTGATATTACCTTGTGCTCAGGCATCGATCAGTATTATGGGTCTTTGACTGAGTGGTTTCCCTTATGTTCGACATTCAGCCATACGATTATCACACATTGGGATTGTAAGCGGTACCTTGGTTTCTCATTTGACC
>APFE031015646.1:116428-161244 GCA_000404065.3 Pinus taeda
TATAGTTTTCATTCCTTACTTATATTTATTTATTATTATTTACTTCTAATGATTCCAAGGGTGCCAAGTTTGGTTGTGCCCTTCAAGAACTTCCCTAGAAGTTCCAAGGGTGCCACACCTAACAATTTAAATTGTGATGCCAAGGGTGCCAAGTTGGTCGTGCCCTTCAAGAATTTCCCCTGAAATTTCAAGGGTGCCACACCACTTGCCCTTCAAGCATCCAGTGACTACGAGGGGAAAGTATAGTGCAACGTTATAGACCACTATCATCTCTTATGTTGCCTGCTATAGTGAGACTAATGGTGCCACGGATCAAGGAATCCGCCTTCATGCGCGCCCCCCAGTAAAATCCTCATGAGCGACCCAACTTTGGGACCTGCCCTCATGGCATCGTGATCTTCAAGGCGAAGGTGTTTCAACCCTTCCAGCCCAAGTCATGGCAGGAGTGCTAGTGGGTGAGATCAGGGACTCTGTCCCACCCCTCCCATGTAGTTCCATCCACCTGTACAACCCCATCACCCATATGTGGGTCATTTGGTCAAGCAACTAATTTGTCCCTGCAACCATTAACATATCATCAGAATATAGTTAAACATATATGGCAGTTTTCAAGATCAACTTAGACTTTAAAAGATAAAATAATATGAGTTTTCATCAAACCAGGTGTCATCGACATGTCATATGCGAGTGCCTCTGATGGTTTCCTGCCATACTCAATAATCATCAGTACCAAGGTTTCTCAATGTTAGTCATTATCATAATAGCATCATTATCAATTCCTGGTCATTCACATCATTGTCCATTGTAAGTCTGAACTAAAGAAAGTAGGTAACATAGGGGACACATCCCTCATGGCTATCATCAATAATCATCAATGGAAACATACATGTTCATTAAGCTATCAACATCGTAACATCGTAGGAATATACCTATCCATTAATTTATCATCATTATGCTTTTAGTAGAGCGCACACATATTCTTTACTACCTTCATCATAAATTCAAATAGAGACCAACTTAACTATTTAATGTTGCAATCATCATAATACTGATAGATAAGATACATAACCATTCATGTTATCATAATATCAATGGAAAGCATTCATAAACATCACAACCATGAATATCTCAATCGCTAATAATAGTGTCATGTGTTCGGATCCTCAACCTGAGGTCCTCAAAGAATAAAGTGTCTAAGATAATGTCATATTAAGGTCAAGAAACTAGAGTGGGCACTACAACAGGTTGCAACAATGCGAGAGGCACAAGTGTTTTGCACAGTGCTAGGTGGCACAGAGAGGTGTGCATTAGTGCGAGATGCATGGATATGTTGCAGTAGTGCAGATGTCAGAGAGGGAGCACTTGTCAGCAGCAGGTAGAGCTTCAGCATCAGAGTATGTTCCTAGCCCAATAGAGGGGTCAGTTGGGAGTGTTTTTGTCCCAAGTGTTGTTGGAGCAAGTGGACCGGGTAGATGTGTTGCAGGCAAAACATTCCAGAGTTAAAGGATAGGGGTTGCAGATAATCCATAACTTGTTGAGAGGGAGTGTTGAAAATGCAACAAGATGATGGAGCTTAGTGAAAAGAAGTCGCCTTCACTAAGTGTGCCCACAGGCTATTTTTGGCGCAAAGTCTATTAGAACATATGGATCTGGTCTAGATTGTGGAGCTATTTAGGATGATTGGTCATGTTGGTAAAAAATAAATGGACTTCTATTTAGGACATAGGCGAGTCTATTTTTAGGACTGTCGGGCTAAAATAAACAATCGAATATTATTAGCTCTTAATAATATTTAGACTATAAACATTATCTTATTCTCTTGGAGCACTTCAATTCGAGCTACGGATGTGGCACATGCAACTGCCAGAAGGAAATACATGTTTCCTATGGGTTACTTGAGCTATTGCATGAAGGACTTCAATTAGAACTTCAGTGAATGAGTTATGTGGAGTTGATTGAGGAGCTGATGGAGTTGTGTTCACTTTGACTTAGTTGAACTAGTTGTATTTAGTCTAACTGATCAAGAGACTAAGTGATGAGTGGTGTGAATTAGTTATTAATTAATTCACTAATTATTAACTCATAAATCAACTAAAGAATACATCAGTTAATTCAGTGCATGGACAGTTCAATGGAGACAAGTGTTAGAGGTGAGTGAAAGGGCAAGACCGCTGTCAGTTGTGACTATAGTTGTGCATGAGATTTGCACATGCATGGATTGAGTAATGCCAATGAGGATTGCGTGGTATCACACACTAGATTTTGCTGACATGTGTGGGATTGCGTGGTATAACCAAAGGGAAGAGAAATTCTTCATCTATTCTCATGCAAGATTGCGCAGTGGAGGCAGGCAAGCAGCAGAGGAGATTTGAACCTGTGATTGATTCAGATCTAAGCTAGTTTGTGTGTAACAGGTGGAGATAGTACTGAGTACTTGCGAGGAGTATTGCACTATGTATTGTTACATGTTCTCAATCAATATAATATATAGATAGTTGAGGGGTTTTCAGTTGTATGCTTTCCCCAGTACATACTGTGTGTTTTTATGTGTGATTGATGCTTCAATGTGCGCATGCGATTGTTTTGATTCCGCAGATCAACATAGAGGAGGTTATGTATTATGCATGATTCCACAAATAGTGTATAATCAGGATAATCTCTGTAAATAAGTGTCATATTATTCAAAGTTTCTACAGACCCAAGCATGAAACCCATGCTTTAATAAATCATTATAGAATTTCTTTTGACAAATAAATTACATTATACAAATATGAAGACCGAACCTAGTTACATTCTTCAACAAAAAGTATATTTGAAACATTTCAAACTATTAAAAACAAAGCATGTCGCATATTTCTCATGTATATTCCATGTAAGGGTCACATTTGGCATTCTTTTAATGGTTTAGTGGACTTGTCTTCATTTCGGTGTAGATTTGTTGGAATTCTGAAAAATGCTAAGTCAATTAAATTTTGGATGGGATGTGAAATACTATATTCATAATAGCATGTCTAATGAGGTTGGAACCCCTTTTAGAAATCTTGAAACAACTAATCATCGTATAACAAATTTGAGTGAAAGGGTATAAAGGGAATATAAATAAAATGTCTTTAAGAATTTTATATTATTATCCTAGGATGAATTGTCTCAGTGTGTGTCAAGGAAATTGCTTTTTTCCCATGAACGATTTTGTGGCCTATAGGAACTGAGTACAAACATGACCAAGCTGGACAATTTCATATCAAACTAGCAAATTTAGTATGATACTAAACTAGTTCCCTGAACCAATCTGGAGGCTAAGTTAATAACTTCATACAATTAGAGGTCAAATCTTTCAACTCAACCATGTTCAAGCCTAAGTTGACCAATTTTTAAAAGCATGCTTGAAATTATCATTGATTGGAATTCTATCACTCTACTAAATACATCTTATAAAATCTAACTAAAGCCTCAACCTAACATATCAAATCCATTATGGCCAAGGTTGTTTTCCTTGAACAAACTAGTTTCATTTGGGGAAGATATATTCTAGACAATATTGTTACCCTATTTGTATATGCCTCAACTTGTATTCTTATTAAGATATGCTCTTCAAAGGAGGTTAAAATTTCTACATCAATCCAACAAGAGTGCCCCACATCACAACCTTATTTGTGTTGGCAATGAAGCTCTTAGCCACTTAATCAACTCTAAGGTGAATTTGGGGGCACTTGAAAGATATACTCTTGTAAAGCCAAATGTGGGGCACTTGTTCAATTATCATTTTCCCAATGACCCTTTCCTTACAATCTCCAACCACCGAACATCCTAGTCTCAAAGGACCGAGTGTCTAGACACCTTTTTCACAACCTCAAGATTGAACATTCAATAATCTAAAACTCAACATTATAAATAGATTCAATAGCCTATACCAATTTAGTTGGCCTCCTATATCTAGTTGTGCGTTCATCTAGGCCAAATCTTCAATATTTTGGGAAGACCACCTGCCTTCGAAGCTTCCCCTAAGGACCTCTGGTAAGTGGTTGTGCAACAAATGAAGAAGACGATAGATAAATGGAATGGGTGCAGATAAACGATCGATAACTAAGCACTTAGCTCTAAAAACCAAATTCCAAGTTTCCACAAATGTCATGGCAATGACATGTTTATTACTCCTCTTGTTGGGTCCCCACTAAAAAAGCCTCTCATGCTTAAAAAGGGCCCTTGGTAATTTTCTTTGGGCCAACATTAACAAGGTACAATTCCACCAGGTTAATTTGGAACTCTACTTTAACCCAAGAAATTATGGTGCTAGGGCATTATTCAAATCAAGATTCTGAAGAAAAAACAATGCGCAAAATGGAAGGTTCAAACTATGGAAAGAAATGACACAGAAATCTCTTCTAAGGCATTGAATTTGATGGGATTGCTACTTGGGAAACAAGAATTTCTCTGCAAACCCTTTTGCTCACTCCTTTTCATGCCAAGATCATTGGTTTCTTTTATTTTTGAAAGCATCCAGAAGGCTTACGAGCCCATAAAACCATACCTTTCTTGGAAGGAGGTGTCTCTTTAATTTTAGTTTATAATTGGATGTGTATGTTGGCTAAAAATTGCCTCTAGTTCTTTGTCAAAGGAAGCCAATGACCAATCATGTGTGCTTTCATCCTTAAGGATCTCCAAGCATGGGATTCAATATGCTAATGATATCTATGATGGCCCCTCCAAAATCTTGGCTCTCCTTAACCAAGTTTGAAAGGAAATTTGCTTTAGCCAATTTTGCTAAATTTATATTGCATCACATCAAGGGGATAATTTATGCAATACTATTTATAAAGCTTGGTATCTCGGCTCCATGAGCTCAATAATGAGACTTAAATTGGGGAAATGCCACTGCCTTTATCAAAAATATGTCAACCATGGGATACAGAGGTCTCTCCTCCAAGCCTTTTCTTTAAAGGCAATTAAACAAGATCTAGAAGTTGAAGCCGAAACACAAAACTCTATTATTTCAACTTCATAATATTCGGAACTTGCTAATGAAACCAAACAGGAATTTTTTCCCTATTTTTTAGCTATGGGAGGAGTCCCTTTAAATAAGAGACTAGCTTCCCTAGGCATCTTCAACCTACCTCGTCCTTAACGGAAGGGCAAAAACCCTCAAGCACTTCTTCCAATTCTCCTCTAGCCAAGAATGTGTGGGCTAGGGCACCTGCCCTTTGTAAATGGTATATCCCAGCCTCTATCTCATGACAGGCTACTATTCTTAGAGATCACCTACCCTAAACCATTGAATTTGAGTTCAATGGATGCTCATCAAAGCTATAATATTGTTTTTCTTTGGAAGAAAAAAAAAATTATGTTGTTTAATGCAAATTTCTCATCAAGCAAATTTTCTCAATATGATGACATGTTGCTAGATACCAACTTGTTAATGTAAACCATAGTACAAATAAATAAAGCAAGGCTTGATATTAAACATTTACACAATTGTTGGGGTGTTGCATATATCTTTGTGCATAATGAGTAGGGTGCCACTTGACCTTACCATTACACCTAGCCTGCCAAGGTGGCCTAGTTTTGCAAGTTTCCAAAAACGTTCCCATCAAAATAGGATCCACCACTAGCCAAGAAGTTGGGTGTTGAAATTGTAACTATGGTCGGTCTTCATAATGTATAATTTGTCATTGATGTATTTCTTTAAGCATGTTATTCATGCTAAGAGTCAAAAGAATTCATTCAAGTCAAAAGAAAAAGAATTATTATCATGTCCCATTTGGACATCTAAAATAGAAGAAAAAATGATTTTTTATATTATATTTAGGTCTCTCCAAAATGCCTAAGTTGGCCCTACAAGAAGTCATGTCAGTCAGGCTATGGAGACACCCATTCACTCTTGATGAAGACTATATATAGGTCATTCATCTCCCTCCAAAAGGCACCTCGGGTGATGAAGATATATTTGTGGAAGCATACGAAATTTGAGGCTACATATCTGTGAAAAGGAAAGCGAAATTTTGAGGCTACATATTTTTGTTGTAGATAGTGAATTCTAAGGCATCATCTCTGTTGAACCATACAATGTTCTGAAGATCTCATTCTGGAGTATAACATGTGACATGATCTGATGTAAATGAAGGAAATTTGACCCTTATTGAAGACTGAAGCATGCTTCTTTGCATCTTGAAGACAATTGGAGGCACCTTATTCTGGAATTCTTGGAGGGTTGACTTGGCATTTTGAGAGTAATCATCTAGTTACCACTGGTCAGTTTGTTTGACTCAGATTTCTCTTGTTGAGAAAGATTCTATAAGGAAAGGATTGTTGGGTTTTCCCCTTGTGGGTTTTGCCCTTGCCACTGGCCTAATTTTTGTGCATTATGATTTCTATTTTGTACTTGAATGGTTAAATTAATTTCTAGTGTCTCTTGTGCGTTATGATTTCTATTTTGTACTTGAATGGTTAAATTAATTTATGGTGTCTCTTGTGCATTATGATTTCTATTTTATACTTGAATGCTTAAATTTGTTAAGGTATAATTGCTTGATCAAGAATGAAGAAAGACTAAAAGAACAATAACACCTTCACAAATAATTATTAAGATCCGAAATTCTAGTTTACAAACGTATTTCAACAATAGGTTCATGAGAGATGTTAGTTTTCTCGAAACCATATCAGGTTTAATGTTCAATAAAATTTCTCAAAACATAAATAAAATTAATTTCCTCCGATCTAAAATTTTACAACAGGAAATACTTTGGGTTCCTAACTCAATATGCACAGCATTAATAAACAAACAGTAAACCAAGAAGAAGAAGAAATATTTGACATAGTTTTACCTTGGAAGCCCCAATGTGGGAAAACCCAGCAAACTTGAACTCTTTATTTAGCTTCAGAAAATTGATTATAGAAAATATTTTCTTAAGAATTTACAACAATAGTTTACCTAGAAATTTTCAACACTTCAACATAGCAAATTCATTGCACATCCCAATAGAATTTGTCATGTATGGCATGGCCAAATAGATCTAACCTACTTGTTAGAAATTTCCCTGTACGACCTAGTCAAATCAGCCCAACAACTTACTCCCCTTCATCCAAATCGATTTGCCCAACTCACCTTGTCAAATCAATATGTTTCTACTCCTCTAAATCGACCTATACAACCTACATAATTCAGCGTCCTCAAGCCTACCCACTACCCTTGAAATTTGCCTTTGTGCTAATCATACTTTGCTATAACTTTGACTTCCTACCTCTATTGAATGCCTAACTCTTCTGTCAAATTGAACTAACTCTCCAAAACCCATTTCCCTCTTTTATAATTTTCTAACATAATATCCAGCTAGGATTGCATCTCCGCACTTGAAATTGTTGGAAATGTAACTAGGTTCGGTCTTCATAATTATTATTGTACTCATATCAATATGTATTTCATGAAATTAAGCAAAAAGAAGAAAAAAAAAATATTATCAATATCATTTTTATTAGTCAAAGCATTCTCTTCATACTTATCGGGTTTATTGAGTCAAAATAAATTGTATTACGAGTCAAAAAAGAATATTTGAGTCAAAATCCCATTTAGACTTCTTGTAAAAAGGGAAAAAATAAATTGTATTGAGTCAAAAAGTCAATTTTTTCATCTCTAGACAAGTCGACCTAAAGAGACACCTATTCGACCTCCTCCTGGAAAAGTATAATAGAAGGTAGCTCGACCTCATTTTCTCACCAACCATCACATCGATCTTTGTGCAATTAAGAAGAAGATAACTAGTTGAAGTCAAAGGAGAGAGAGGATAGTCAAAGGAGAGAGAAAACGAGTTGTTTTATTCCCTAGTTTTGTTCACACGTGCGAATTTTCTGAGGCAATTTATGTGGCATTACAAGTCCGAAAATTTCAGGAGATGACTAGAATTCTAAGATTTGACCAATGTTGACTTCGGATGACTATGATTTGTTGGATGTGGCTTGAAGGAGGGAAGACTTGGGTCTTTATTGCAGTATTGGTCTTAGTCTTGGGCCTTGGATATATCAATTTGGTCTTATTCAATAAGAAGAGGATTTTCTTGGGTTTTTCCCCTTGTGGGGTTTTTGCCCTGGCTTTGAGCCTATATCTTATCTTTGTGTTCTTGTCTCTTGCGATATTCATGTTTTGTACTTTTAGTAATTGTTTAATGAAGAAGAGAACATAAAAATTTAATAAAGAAACCAACAAATATTCACAAGCAATTATCCAGTAAGAGAAATCAACCATAATCTACAAGCATCTAGATTTCTCAACATGGTATCAGAGGTAAGGTGAAGGGAAGGGAAGGCAACAAGTTTGAAGATCACTTTTAATTGCCTTATTTGAATACATCATTGCAATATTCATCTCTCTAAAAGGATGATTTGAAGAAGACATCCTCTTAGGAGCTCTCTCTCCCTCTCTCTCTCAAAGATATAATTGAAAGTTCTTGGAATCATCATCGAGTTCTCTACTACTAAATATTATGTAGAATATTACAAGCACTAGAATTCTGAAAATTATTGATATCCTAGAACTTAGAAGCAACAAAAGTCTACTCAAGGTATTGATTCAAAGTCTATAGCATACAAGGAGTTCCAAAACTTATACATGATCCAAATTGCTATTCTATGTTTTGAAGTCTGAGAAAAGTATGAATTTATGTGGCTTTGATTGTAGTTCAAGTCTGAGGAGAAATATTATAAGGAAAAGAATCTTTGTACGAAGGGCTAAGATTTTGTGACTAGTGTGAATCTGAGGCACGAATCTCTTTGTAATGCGAGTTACATATTTCTATGATCCAATCCATACATATGTTTATTATTCTTCCTACAAGAAAACTCTCTAAGATGCAAGCTACATATGTCTATGATTTAGGCTATACATATCTCTAAGATGCGAGCTATTGGGGGAGACATATTTCTAAAGAATACTTTCTATGGTTTAAAAATGATTACTAGACCGAGCATTAGAGAAGTCCAGGCCAAGAAAAGAAGAACAAGACCTCTCTCAAGATCATAAACAAAATAAATAAATAAATAAATTAGACCCTGTGACAGAACCTATACAAATTTGAAGTTTACTCTTTGTTCAAGGTTCTTTGCATTTTGAAGCTAATCTCCAGACCAAACTCTAGAAGGGACATTATTAGAAATACATTTAATAATGAGAAGTCTTGAGGTTGATTTGAATAAATCCAAATTCTGCGAAGCAATGGAAGGGACCAAGGCTATAGAAGATGTAACTTTGTGGAATCCATGGAAGAATTAAGTAAAGATCATTTATGTGACAGATCAGTAAAATAACATTCAAATTTAATGAAAACACAAGGGATTATTGTGAAGAAGATCATGCATGAAATCTGAACCATAGTTTACAATATTCTCTGTAATTTTTGGAAGAAGGTGAAGAGTACCGAGTGAAGCTTAAAGTCTTTTAAATCATCTATTTTAGCTCAAGATTAAGGGTCGAATCTATGAGAGTCATCTTTATAAAAGGATCATAGTTTGTCCAGCAAGCAAAGTTCTCCTTCGTGCAAAGACATCTGAAATCCAAGACATTCATTAAGACATCCAAATTTTTTAAAGGTTAAGAAATACATCTCACTCTATATGTGGCAAAATCTTAAGGCACTAATTTCAAAAGAATATTTCCTCTATACAACTATATCAAGAACAGGGAAGTATCTACAAAACTATAGCCTGAACCTATGAGATTTAAAGGACAGAACTGAAGTGTGTCATAAGGCTCATCATATGCATTATAATCTAAAATTAGAAGAGACCATCATTACTAGAAGTTGAGACTCCATGAAACAGTTTTATATTTCCTTGTAACAAGGATTGTGACGAGGAATCGGAAGTATTTGAAGCAGCCATGCAAACTAGACTCCTATACATAATAGACGAATGGATGACATCCTGAAGCCAACCTATCTAACATTGTATCTTGAAAGCTTCAAGGACAAAGGAATGAGATCAATATGAAGATGTGATTTCAAAAGAGAATCCAATGATAAATTCAATTATAGTGTAAGAAGCCTCAAGATGTAACAATATAGTATTATACTCGAAGGCGAAAGTGAAAAACAGGTAAAGTTAAAATGCATGTATAATCCTTGTTCATTTGTGATTAATAGCCTATGTCAATTATAGGATTGCTAAGATGATGATCTAACACTCTAGAAGGATAGTATTGCATATGTGTAGATATATTTCAAAGAGCATTGACTTGTTAGCATTTGAAGTTTTTTTGTGCATATAAGACTAGGTTACTAAAACCTAGGAATGAAATGAACAAAATCTCTCATAGAAAGCTTGCATTTCTTGGGTTTGTATGCTTGTAGAATATGCAATTTCTAACATGAAGTATCTTGAGGAACTTGAAGAATCTAGGGTTTTGCAACTAACTCTCTAGTGTGGTTGTAGAAATCTGTAATTCTTAAAGTGGCATGTCTTGAAGACTTTGGTATCTAGGGTTTGTAAACCATAGCAAAGGTTTGAGTTAGGACACCTAGAAATAGAAACCCTAACTAATTGTTTCTACTGTAAAATAAACAAAAAATCTAGATCTTGAAAATGACAAGAATGACATCATGTTGATATGAGGACAAGGATTGATGAAAAGGTCAAAAATTAAGAGGGAGCTAACACTCCTCAAATGGATAAGTATTTTACTCCTACTTTCTTTAGTTATTATTGTTGCTATTTTGTCTATACACTATGTCTTTTGTTCTTTCATAGTCTTCTGAGATCAACGCAATATCTATCTAAGCTCAAATAACAGATGGAAGATTTGGAAGAATGTAGCAAAGCACGAAGAGAAGAAGAGAGTATACATCAAAATGAAGTCAATTAGATGGTAGCATGAAAGCAAGATTTAAAAGGGAACAAGTTTAACCATCTTACTTAGCTAGAAAGAGGAAGTTCTTAGATCCTTAGTAGATACAATACTAATTGAAGTTTGGCAAAGAATCCAAAGAAGTTTATGATCAAAAGAGAAGATGACAAATCAATGACAACAAGACCCTTCGGCAAAAAGTTGAAGAGTTTTGATATTGTTGCACCAACAACTAACAGGTTTGATCCAAGAACACATTGATTGACAATATTGATGATGATTGGAAGCTATTGAAGGAGAACTATATTAAGGAAGGCAGCGTGAATGCTTGTGTAATCAGTTGTGAAGAAGTTTGGCTCCATAAGGTTTTAAAGAACTACGTGATGATTGACAAAGAACCAGGAAGGTCAAAGCTTGTCATGATGTGACGCATATATGAACTAAGCAACTACAACAAATCTCCATAGAAGAACAAGTAGTCAGTGCTTTGATGAGTATTTTAAGACAAACTTAATCTTTTGGTTTTTCCACACTATTTGAGAGGGGGTTAGAATTTCCTCCCTGGTTGAGAGGAGTGACAATGGACACTATATTCTCCATGTGTCATGCACTATGGCCAGGACTAACAGTCGTAAGCCTAGTGAAGGCACTGGTAGGGAGAATGGTGGATAGGATAAGTATCTCAGACCAGTACTCCTTGAGGAATTCTATTTGAGATAGTAGTTTCGAGGACCAATACTCTTTGAGGATAGGGTATCCAAAATAGGAGTAGTCTTGGGGACCGATATTCTTTGAAGATAGGGTATCCAAAATAAGAGTAGTCTCGGGGACTGATATTCTTTAAGGATAAGGTGTCTAGGGCAATAATAGTCCTATGATGACATACTTGGTGAACTTCCGGATGGGGTATGTGCCTGGAGAGAGCTGGTGGTGGTGTCCAAATTTATGCTTCTCAACATTGTGCTTTGATCTAGTGGAGAGAGAGAGCTTGTTAGTCAAGGCCTTGTTATTTTGTTATGAAAAATGTTGGTTATGATGATGCTTGATGATACTTATCAATCGGAATCCCTTCTTATGATAATATTTCAATTTGAGAGTATCATGTTGTATCATTATGAATACCTCCCTAGTTAAGAGGGAGTGTTGAAAATATAAGTAGGTTTGGTCTTCATAATTATCATTGTACTCGTATTAATATGTATTTCATGTAAATCAAAAAGAAGAAAAATAAATGTTTTATTATCATTATTATTTTTACCAGTCAAGGCATGTTCTTCATGAACATGCTTATAGGGTTTATTAAGTCAAAAGAAAATTTATTACAAGTCAAAAAAATATATTCGAGTCAAAGTCTCATTTGGACTTCTTATAAGAAAAGGAAAAGTAATTTTTTATTGAGACAAAAAGTCAACTTTGTCCTCCAAAAACTAAGTCGGCCCTCCTAGTCAAGTTGACCTAAAGAGGCACCTATTCGAGCAGCAATCTTCTTCCAATTGGTCACTAGCGGTGTAGACATGGGTCTACATTCCGTCATCCTGAATCACTTCAGAATCTCAACTATATGCTTCCCCTGACCAAGGAGTATCTCTCTTCTACCACATCTCTAAGCCCATAAAATAATGCATCAACGTTAAATCCTTCTTGTTGAACTATGCTACTAGGTCCCTCTTGCATTCTTCTATGAGCCTCTCGAAAACTGTGAGAAATAAATCTGAGCCTGAGACATGGGAACACTTCTTCACCTTGTCCTACTCCTCCTACTTGGCCTGCTCATTCTACTCATAGTTGTGTGTCACAATATACTGAGGTGTATGTATTGTTTTTGTCTTAAGTGTCTCCTACTCTCGAACTTCCATTGTAGGGGAATCTATACTATAATACCCCCTAAAAGCCCTCCACTCGACAAACCTCGCATCTTTGTGTAGCATTGCAAGAATGTAAAATCTATAGGTTTGAGGTCTAACTGTACCCCACAAGAATCCCCCCCTTCATAGTAGGTTCTAATTTTGTTCTCTTTTTTTATGGAACATGGCAATATACCAAACAACCAAAGATGTGAATGTGTGCCAAATATGGTTTCTTTCCAATGAAAGATTCCTCAGGAGTCAATCTACCCAACACCTTATGTGGACTCTAGTTTTGTAAATAAACAACAATGTTGCAAGCTTATGCCCATAGAAATATAGGCAACTCTTCGTCATGTGAAATAGCCTTGGTCGCTCCGATAACGGCCCTATTCCTCCGCTCTACAACCCCATTTTGTTGAGTGTTTTATGGAATTGTCAACTCTTTCTAATACCCTTGCATGCACTAATGTCCTTGAAGGCATTTTAGTTCTACTCACCTCCATTATCAAACCTGAGTGTTTAAATGTTTCTCCTTGTTTGGTTCTCTATAAGGGCTTTGAACTCCTTGAAATAAAAAAAAAACCTCGTCCTTCTTTTTCAAGAGTGTATCCATGTCATCAAAGAGATATAGAACAGTCAGTGAAGGAGCACGTTGTTAAGGCGCTTCGTAAGCAAAGGTCACCAGTGCTAGTCTCGCCAATAACAAAAAATCCAGCATGATTTCCGCTGGGCCGGCTCAGGCCGGGTGCGATCCCCGGGTGACTTTGACAGCGTAGATGCCCCTGAGTTGTGGCCTCTCAGCCACAGGGTAAGTGTGATTTTCAAGATTCACCCACTTATCAACCAAAAACAAAAGAGTGTATCCATGTCTTCCTATAGAAGTAATCTTTGAAGGTTGCATATAGTGGTATCCACTTGAGGATACTGTTGACATGTGCCCACACACATATGAGAAAATTAAGTCCAAAATGCCCTTAGTCCTAATATCACTGCTCAAAAATGTGGTCTTGGCATACTTGCCCAGTACACGACCCTTACACACATCATGCTACTCAACCCCGAACGCTGACAATCTTGTCACAATCTCCTTGAGCACATTGAGTGCTCCATGATGCAGATGAGTCATCCTCCAATGCCACAACTTGTCCAACTCTTGATTGCAACTTACCAATAACAATGTAAACTTTGAAACGGAAACTGTAAACTCAAACCGAGAACTCTGGCAAAAACACCCCAAAAAAGCAAAAACAACCTAAAAACAAAAAATGTTGATACTGGAATACTGAAATGTTGGAAAACCTTAAAATTTTGACAATTTTTCAACTATGACATTATGGAAAAAAATTATGACTAAAAAAGCTTTAAAAATCAACATTTGAATGAAAATCATTATACCAGGAGTAATTTCTTTTTTAAATGCTAAAAATATGACGACTTTAAAATCTTAACCTAAGACAACTTGACACATTGCAAAAAAGCCTAAAAGTCAACCATCAAATTAACACATAGTGTAGGCAAACTCGATCCACTGTAATGAAAACTTAAATATCAACCATGAAATTGACACATTGTGAGGGCAGACTCGATCCTTTATAACAAAAACTTTAAAATCAACAATCAAATTGACACAATGAGATTGGGTTGCTAGTCGAGGATCGACACAAACCCTATAGGAAAAATAAAATAAAACAAAAATAATATATAAGTAGATAAATAAATAAAAATACAAAATACAAAAGAAAACAAAAATTAAAACATTGGAAGAAATTTAAAAAATAATAAGTAAATGAAAATATATCTTAAAACATTAAAAATAAAAAATAAAAAACATGATGAAAAAACAAAAATAAAACATTTATAAAAATAAAAATAATAACATGTACATAATAATAATATATTAGAACAAAAAACCAAATACAAAAAACATGGCCAAAAAAAACACAAACATAAAAAACATATTAAAAAGAGACAAAAAAATAAAATAAAATCAAACATTAAAAAATGTACTAAAAAACAAAATTAACATAAAAATTAAATTGAATTAAAAATTTGAAAAAAAATATTTAAAACAAACCCAATTTAAAAAATAAAAATAAAATATAAGATTAACGTAAAAATAAAAACAATTTTGAATAATTTAAAAAAAAAAATACAAATAAAAAAACACAAAAACATTATACAAAAATATTTGATCCTTTAGATCTTGAATCTACCCAATAAAATACAAAGACAAATCTTGACTTACTTGTCGATGGCAGTGCTTTGTCCTCGACCCCTTTAGTCCTCTTTTCCACTGCTCCTAACTATCCTTTTGCTTTCCTCCAAAAGTCACATAGTGATCAAATCCTTTCGTCATTGTCCTCTTGCGAACCCACCTAGCAAACGTTTCTTAATCAACTACTCGAGATCTTGGGATGCTCCATTAACCCTCAACCCTCAGCCTTCAAACTTGTTGTTCACAGCTCCTTTAATGAACACACTCCATGATAAACTCAACAAACCTCATACACAACACAACAACCCTCTTTTCTTGCCTCGCTAGCTTTCCCACACACGTGAGACACTTCCACATGTTTTGGCCACCAACCTGAGGTTTCTCAGCCACTGCTCTTAGGGATTTGAGGCCTCTCAACCTCGCTTCTTCTAGGCCTGCGTTCTTACCCTCACTGCATGCGGCCCTGGCTCCAAGGCACTTCTCTTCCCGCAACCTCCTTCTAAACACTTTCCTTGACCTTCTTAAGGGTTTGGCTAGCCTCCTTTACCCCTCAGTCATGCATGTTCATCAACCTAAGGCTTCACGGTCGCCTCCTATTATGCTTAGGACCCTCTCTTTATACCTCTACCCTCCTCTTGTTCATAAAACCAAGGGCTAGCAGCCCTATTTCTCTACGTGTGACAGATCTGAGGACCCCCGCCTCTTTCTAGCACTTCAACAACCCTTTTCTAAAGTAGAAGCAGAGACCAAGCCTCCTCCTAGGGCACAACTAAAACCTCAACCCTCTCTGAGCAAGAGAGAAACATATGGGCAGACCAAGATGGCAAACTCGACATCCTCCCTTCTTTTATACAAGATACCATATCCTCCTCATCCAGCAGTAGGTAACTCAACCTACTTCTCTAGGGTAGAATCCTTCTCCCAAAATAGAAAACAATCCATATAATTCATCTTTCTCCTAGCCACAGATTCTTCTTGAGGGTCTTGGCTCTCTCTTAGGCTTGTTGTTCAAAACAAGAATGAGATTGCTATGATGTGAGAGCTCCCAATTGGTCCCCTCTTATTTATACTTTTCCCTTGGGGTTTCTTATGGAAAGTCTGAGATCCTTTAGGGTTTTTGTCACTTATCCTTTAATAATTAAATTAGAATAAACAATTAATTGTCTTGGGTCCAAACCCACATCTTTGAGTCAAAACCCCAACTACTTGGGTAACTTGCCTTTCCAACATAGTCCACCGAACTACCCAATTTCCAACATAGTCCACCAAGCAACAAGAAAGTAACAATGTTATCCCTTGCCATATGGTCACATCTCAAGCTTCTGTAGCCTCCTATAGATGGGTGGACCCTCTCTAGCTTCCTAGTGGCAATCCCCATGTCTTTGGGTTGTAACCCTACCCTAGATGATTACCATGACTAGCCTCCTTGTGTAACTAGTGTGGTCGATGCTTGTATTTATTTACTTTGGTATTTTCCTGTAGTCTCTTTCATGGACAACGCATGTAGGCATTATGTGAGTTGGTGATTTAGTTGTGGCCAACCTACTTTTATCTTTTTGACTCTCTTTCATGGACAACACATGTAGACATTATGTGAGTTGGTGATTTAGTTGTGGCCAACCCACTTTTATCTTTTTGACTCTTGGATTTGCTTGTGGAAGTTACATTTGCAGCCCTCTTTTTTATATTAAATCCATATGTGTATATCATTCCTTTAACGGTTAAAGGAATCTTTATTTAGAAAAAGTATATAATCTCCACTTCATAAACTGCTACCCAATTGAAAACCACCTTGAAATGTTTTTTGCTACCCCTACGACCATCAATACTTATAAAAGGAGATTGCATGTAATTTATAATCCCAAGGATGATGGTGAAATCAATGAAGAATCTGTGATTCTCCAAAATCCTTTTAAACAGGGAATTTCCAACAAACCAATACAAAATTTTCCTATAGATGGAGAAGGGATTTACAGAGATGGTAAGCCTCTGGAATACAGTACTTCAGTAGACTAATGTTTATGACATCTCAATTCCTTCACTAGATGAGAAGGTGAATGCAAATATTTTCAATGATCATGTTTAACAAATTTAATATGAGAAATCAGAGTTGTTGGTGAAGTTGAAGGAAACCAAGCTTTATCTACTCTATGGTTCTCCATGCAAGTTCATCATGTGAGTTGTCACCAGGAGAACAACTAATCAATGTTGCATTAATCGTTATCGGGATAATATCGGGGCGAGGAAAAAATCGAAATTATTGGGAAATAATCGGAAATAATCGGGGAATAATCATTTGGTACAAAAATATTCATTTTTTTTTTCATTTTTTTTCAATTTTTTTAATATCTAAACCATCTACAACATAAAATAAATACATTGACACATAAATATGATAAAAGAACTACTACATAAGATGTTTAATATCATTTCTAATGCTAAAATCACACATAACATTGAATCATGTCCTGAATAGTAAGTCCTGACTCCTAAGTCCCAACTCAGCCTCAAAATATCAACAAAAAATATAATGATGTATCTCATCATGTTATAATGTCATATACAATAAAATGAAGAAAATAACTAAAGTCTAATCCTATTGATTTCCTCTGTCCCTCTTGCGAGAAAATGCCACAGCTTTCCCTTTCCCTCTAGATGTAGATGATGGTGCTGGTGGAGTTGGGAGTGGAGTTGGCAGTGGAGTCTCCTATGCTCTAGAAGCTGAAGAACTAGAAGTAGGAGCTATAGGAGGTAGACCATGTCCTCTACTGGTGACAGGGGTAGCCTGGGCAGGTGGTGTCACGTGGAAACATTACAATCTCCCAATCCTGAAATCCTGAAAAACTGATAAGTCTGCTGGATTTTGAATGAAATCTAAAATTCTACTTTCTCCATATGAAATCCAATGAGGCCGGAACCACTCTCAAACATCCTGAGTCATTTCATGGCAATGTTAAAAATTTAAGTAAAATGATGAAAATGAAGATTAAGGAGAATGTCACTTTTACTTTAAGAATTTGACATTACCATGAATAGCATATCAATACTAGGGCCTAGACTTGATCATTAAGCTGCCCCACTCAAAAATTATTTGGTTATTTAAAAAAAATTGCATTTCAAACATTTAGCATCCCTTAAAAAACCAAAAAAAACATTATAAAACCTCGCTGTCGGAGACCCCCATGATAATTTCCATTGTTATCGCGATAAATTAGAATTTATCGCGATTATTTCAATTTATCGCGATAAATTCAATAAAAATTGGCATAAAAAATTCCGGCAATTATTTCGTATAGTTATCACGATTTTATCGAGACAACAAAAAAATTGCGATTATTTCAATTTATCGCGATTTTCACAACACTGCAACTAATTAATGATCATCACCAACTCTTATTCATTGTTTCCTAATTGCAAAAATACACACATTGATCTGGGTAAGTCTTTAGACTCCACTCTTTTGAAAAATCAAATGAAAGTAAGGACAAAAGAAGTAAAGATACCTTACTAGTTGTTATTTCACCTCAAGCTGAACAGCTAAACAAAATTGAAAGATACATTAGCTCAACAACTAAAAGAAATGTTGTCAACTTGCAAGCAGCACCTTTCATAGAAAAAGAACGGGGGGCAATAATGTCTCTGTTAGGATTTGAACATTGGTGGGTGAATAACAAAGGACGGACAAAAGAAGTAAGACTTAAGACGCTTTACTAGTTGTTATTTCACTTCAAGCTGAACAGCTAAACAAAATTGAAACATACATTAGCTCAGCAACTAAAAGAAAACAATGTTTTCAACTTGCAAGCAGCACCTTTCATAGAAAAAAGAACAGGGGGCAAGAATTTCTCTGTTAGAATTTGAACAATGGGGGGTGAATAACAACAACCCCAGTTTACCAACCAAGTTGACCCTCACTGACAAAAGAGGGAGAATGTTTGATAAATGGGCTTGAGAGAAAGGAATTGAAGTTGTGGATTCAGATTCAAAGCCAAACATTTAGAAGTGGATGATGATCTCTAGGAAATAGAGAATCAAAGGCCGGAGGATGCTATGGACTCAAGTTTAAATTGACTACACTAAAGAAGAGGATGATCTATGAAGTCAATTCCCAAGATGAAGAAAAAACATAGAAGCATGACAGAACTAATACCATTCAGACTAGAGAGAAGAAATAAATTCAGTCAACCATTGATGATTTGAAGACAAAAGTTAAATGTAGGAAAAAATGAATTAACTAGATATTGGCATGGCACTAGCAGAAGTAAAGATAATAATAGTTAGATAGACTACATGAATCCCTTACTGAAGGAGTGGGGATTCCAGAGTAAAATGCTCAATGATGAATATAAGAATATTAGGGATGCGAACATTGGAAAATCAATTCTAGATGTTGCAAAATTGAAAAGAACCTGCAGTTGATCCAAAGTAGTTTTCTCATGATGTGACTGATTTTGGACTAGAAACCAGATAAGTGTAACATAGCCAAGTACTATTTTATAAGTGGCTGGATTGTCAGCTCTTGAGATGGTAGTGAAAGATTAGATTACGTCTTCATGGATGGGCATCCCAAGCATAGACGTAAGCTAGAATTTCCTTGGGAAACAAAGTATATGAATGAACTTTTAGTAGTTTCAAGGGAAATACAGTCAAGGCTTCTTGCAGTGGTTTACGACAATGTTTATTATGAAATAAGTTATAACTACATTGAAATTTCTTCACTAGAACAAACATAGGTGCAATTAACAAAAACATGAGGCTTCAAACTTCAAACTTTCAAGTGCATAACCACTCGTATAAAGAATGTTGTTTCTTGACCCATGTCGGAGACTTCTCAACTTATTTGGCAACTTGATGAAAGTGGTTACAATATTCATTTCAACTAAACTTGTCCAGAATTTTGAATCCCTGGGAAAGGTCATCAACAAATGGTCGAGTAGCATTAATTCCTTATTTCCTTCGTGAATTGATGTAACGTTATGAAGTGGACCAATTTGTCTTGACCAATGTCTAAAGAAATTCGCTTCTTAACATCTTTCAGTATTTTAAATTTCAACACTATTTTAGAATAGCATTACTGTCATTCCATAATATACATGTCTCTAGTATATATGAATACTCAAATATCTACCAATAGGGTAGACACATTGGAAGAAACTCTATAATCAAACACCTCTGCAAACAAGTTGCTGAAACCATTGTAGAAAAAGAGACAAAAATGTATTGAATAATTAAGTAAATACTTATTAGAGACGCATAAACTCTACAAAGATATTTCGAGCTGACTGAAATTAGATTGCCATGCTACCGACTGTGGGATATTAGTTCAGTTCTGGTGTAGCTATGTCATCCTGCCCTTTTATGCAATTGCTACACAGATTTTCATCTAAATCTTGGCCCGAACCACTTCAATGTCATATGAACCTGTTGTAATTGACAAAGATTAAATTGGCAATCATTTAGCAATGGTCTTTCTCTCTTTCATTCTATCTAATATCACAAAAAGGTCCAATAGCCCGTAAGGAGTGTGCAAGATCTATTTGTGTCGTTGTGATTGAGATTGATATATTTTCTTTCAATGAATTTTATTGTGTTCGGAACCTAGCTGTGTATTTATTCAGTAGATTAGTTTTCGTTGTAATTGAGATCGATATATTTGCTTTCGCTGAATTTTATTGTGTTAGGAACCTAGCTGTGTATTTATTCAGTGGATTAGTTTTCTGCTAGGAATTAATTACCAAGTGTTAAGTTCGTAAGAATTCTAACATGGTATCAACCTTGAACCTTTGAAAACTGATCTAGGAATTACAGGAAGCCAGGGTTTACACAGGATCATTGGGCCAGGTTCAGCCGCAATCATGCAAAGGAGAGGAAAAAAAAACTTAATTGGCCAAAGGAACTCGGCTCTACAGTGGTACAAGTGGTATAGACCCAAAGAAAAAAAAAGTAGAGGACAAAATTATAACGGTCGAATAAAAAAAAGGGGCGTGGAAGGATGGGGGCGATGGCCGACCCACCCACCACGGGGAACTAGCTGCCAGGGAAAATCTACGTGATGAAAGCCACCCAACCGACAGATCTAGTTGGGAGTGACAAAATTGTGGAACAACCGCCAAAGAAAGGGTTGCCACAAAAGCTAGAGCCTTAGAAAGTTGGCGGCAAATCGGAAGCCGGACAAGCAACTCAGGGAACATTGAGCTCATCAGGCAGCAAGGGCAGCTCGGAGTTGCGACAAGAAGGATGCAGACCAACAACAAGAAGCGACAAGGGTTGTAGGGAGTTAATGGTAGCGTAAAAAGCTATTCAGAGTAAATTTCAAGAGATGACTAGATTTATGAGATTTGACTAGCATTGACTTATGTTGACTATGATTTGTTGGAGGTGGAATGAAGGAGGGCTGACTTGGGACTTTGTGGTAGTATTCATCTTAGTCTTGGGTCTTGGATATCTCACTTTGATCTGATTCTATAATAAAACGAACAACCGCCAAAGAAAGGGTCGCAACAAAAGCGAGAGCCTCAGCAAGTTGGCGGCAAATCGGAAGCCCGACAAGCAACTCAGGAAACATTGAGCTCATCAAGCAGCAAGGGCAGCTCAGAGCTACGACAAGAAGGATGCAGACCAGCAACAAGAAGCGACAGGGATTGTAGGGAGTTAATGGTGGCGTAAAGAGCTATTTAGAGTAAATTTCAGGAGATGACTAGATTTCTGAGATTTGAGCAGCGTTGACTTCTATTGACTATGATTTGTTGGAGGTGGACTAAAGGAGGGCTGACTTGGGACTTTGTGGTAGTATTGGTCTTAGTCTTGGGTCTTGGATATCTCACTTTGATCTAATTCTATAATAAAAGGATTTTCTTGGGTTTAGGATTTTTTAGGTTTCCCCCTTATGGGGATTTTGCCCTGACTTGAAGCCTATATCTTTGTGTTCTTGTCTCTTGTGATCTTCATGTTTTGTACTTTTGGTAATTGTTTGATGAAGAAGAGAACATAAATAATTTAATAAAGATTCCAACAAATATTCCCAAGTAATTATCAAGTAAGAGAAATCTACACTAATCTACAAGCATCTAGATTTCTCCACATAGATCAATGGTCACAATATAAACTTTCGTTGACCTTTTAACTTTATAAAAAAAATGGTCGATAAAATAAAAAAATAAATTATTGATTCTATGCCCAACATTTGAGTTGAGGAAATATTTAATTAATTATGTTGTGACACAATTTTGGTGATTCACTGCAGGTCAATATTTAATTAATTATGTTGTGACAGAATTTTGGTGATTCACTGCATGTCAATATTTAACTATGAAACCAGATTCATCCAAAACAGGCCACGTGTCTGAATCCCACAAATCTGACACGATTCGATGGGAATTCGAATCCTAAAATGGGACACCACGTGTCGTAACAAGACACCATCGAATCTTGGTCGTGTCCCAATTTTGGGATTCGAATCCCAAAAAAGTGAGGGTTTATGAGGTTTATGAGGGAGGGTTTATGAGGTTTGTGAGTATTTGTGAGGGTTTGTGAGGGTTTATGAGGTTTGTGAGGGTTTATGAGGGTTTATGAGGATTGGGAGGGTTTGTGAGATTTGTGAGGGTTTATGCAGAGATTTGAATTTTGTATGTACTATGCATGCTATAATGTTACTAACTTACTTTGTAAACAGTAAAACTAACAACTAGATGAAGATCTATGAGTGAGGGTTTATGAGGTTTATGAGGTTTGTGAGGGTTTATGAGGTTTGGGAGGGTTTATGAGATTTATGAGGGTTTATGAGGTTTGTGAGGGTTTATGCAGAGATTTGAATTTTGTATGTACTATGCGTGCTATAATGTTACTAACTTACTTTGTAAACAGTAAAACTAACATCTAAAAGAAGATCTATGTTTGAAATCAATGAATTTGTATCATTAATGAGAATTTGTGTAAGAAATATCTAATTTTTAATATTATATATATATATATATATTTAATAAAATAATATATAACGAATCCTACGTGTCCTGTTTTGGGGGGTCAATGTGTCTGAATCTGACACTTGAATCCCCGTATCCTATGAATCTCGAATCCCCGTGTCAGGTGACTTAGATATTTAATTAATTATGTTGTGACAAAATTTTGGTGATTCACTGCATGTCATGGGAACTTGACCATTACAAAATCACCTTCCAAGCTACATTTTCAAAACTCCCTCTTAGTGATGAAGGTATTTTGCACCACCCCCAACTTATCTCTGAAGTATACAAATTCGCCCTTCATCAAAGCCTTGGTCAAAATGTCTGCTACCTGCTCAAGTACATAATGTAGATATATTGTGCCCTTCTACACACAATCTTGAATGGAGTGATACATGATCTGCATGTGTTTCGACTTATCATGAAACATCATATTCTCCAAGAGCTTCATACAACTCTGATTGATACAGTGAATCATAGTTGGCTCCATTTCTTAATTAAATAGCCCCACAAGAAGCTTCTGAAGCCAAATTGCCTCACAAGTTTTCAAGATAAAAGCGATGTACTCGGCCTCAACAAGAACTCAGTGAAACTGACTTTTGCTTCCTACTAAACTAGGAAACTACTCATGATTCCAAGCTGAAAAAACACGCAAAAGTGTTATTTTTGTCAATTGTACTACATGCACAATCAACATCAATGTACCCCCTAGCTTCACTCCATCCATCTGAGTATATTTCAGTCCATAATCAACTTTGCCTTAAAGGTACCTCAACACATGTTTCGCAACCACCTAGTGAACTCGCTTTGGCTCTACTATGCACTGATTAAGTGTATTGACTGCAAAATAGATGTCTTGTCAGGGATTGACAAAGTACATGAGAGAGTTGATCAATTATTTATATAATGTAGGGTCCACTGCCTCTGATCTGAAAGCATCAATCTTCTTCCAATTGGTCAGTAGTGGTGTGGACATGGATCTGCAGTCCATCATCCTGAATCGCTTCAAGATCTCAACTGTATGATTCCCCTACCCAAGGTATATCTCTCTTCCACCACATCTCTAAAGCCCATAAAATAATGCACCAACCCTAAATCCTTCTTGTCGAACTCTACTGCTAAGTCCTTCTTGCATTTTGCTATGAGCCTCTCAAAAATTGTGAGAAATAAGTCATGCACATACAACACCAAAATGAGAGGCTCACCCTTGACCTAAATGTAATATAGGTTTGGATCTCCCTCACTCTTGGTGAAGCCCATGCCTTGCAAGTAGCTCTCAATCCTATATAGTATACCATGCCGTGGGAGCCTGCATCAGTCCATACATTGCTCCCTTCAATCTATACACATGGGAATCCCTCCCATGCACTTCAAAATCCTTTGGGTTGCACAATATCAGTCTCTTCCACAACCACAACGTTAAGGAAGGTTGTCTTTACAGCCGTCTGGTGAATCCTTCAACCCATCTATGTTACAATAGAAATTATTGCCCTGATGGATGAGTATTTGGCAATTGGGGCAAAGGTCTCATCGTAGTCAATCCCTTCTTTCTGTGAAATCCCCTTAGCCACAAATCAAGCCTTGAACTTTTCCACACTACAATCTACAACGTGCTTAATCTGGTAGACCCATCTAAGCCAACCACAGATTTACCCTCTAGTCATGGCACAACCTCCTAGACATTATTCTTCATGGTGGAAAAATACTCTTCCACCATAGCATCCATCCACACCTAATGCTTGAATGCTTCCCAGAAGCTGGAAAGCTCAGTCTCAATCAGCTAACTCATCAATGCCATATAGCTTGAGTATCATTATGGTGCCATGCTTTCTCTGAATATCTAGGATTACCCACATACTCTTGAGCATCTCTCAGTGTTTTCTCTACCCACTTGGCCTTGTTCCTCCATGTGTTAGAAGTCTAAGCCTGAGAGGGAGGAACACTCTTCACTCCGTCCTACTCCTCCTGCTTGGCCTACTCATTCTACTCACAACTATGTGTCACAATATCCTGAGGTGTTTATATTGTTTTTGTCTTAAGTGTCTCCTACTCTTGAACCTCCACTATAGGGGAATCTATGCTAGAATACCTCCTGAGATCCCTCTGCTCCTCACATCTCTGCGTATCATTGTTTTCCAGAGTGCAAGAATGTAAACTTTGTAGGTTTGAGGTCACGTTGTACCCCACAAGAATCCCCTTTTCCATAGAAGGTTCTAATTGTGTTCTCTTTCTTATGGAACATGGCAATATACCAAACAACCAAAGATGTGGATGCGTGTCATATTTGGTTTCTTTCTAGTGAAAGCTTCCTCGGGTGTTAATTTTCCCAACACCTTATGTGGACTCTAATTCTATAAATAAACAACAGTGTTGCAAGCTTTTGCCCATAGAAATATAGGAAAATCTTGGTCATGTAAAATAGCCTTGGTCGCTCCAATAACGGTTGTATTCCTTCGCTCTCAACCCCATTTTGTTGAGCGTTTTATGGAATTGTCAACTCTTTCTATACCCTCACGTGCACAAAAGTCCTTGAACTCACCTCCATTATTAGACTTGAGTGTTTTCATATTTCTCCCTGTTTGGTTCTCTATAAGGGCTTTGAACTCCTTGAATCGACAGAAAACCTCATCCTTGTTTTTCAAGAGTGTATCGATGCCTCCCTGGAGAAGCCATCTTTGAAGGTTGCAAAGAGTGTTATCCACTTAAGGACACTGCTAACGTGGGCCCACAGACATCTAAGTGAATTAGGTTCAAAATGCTCTTGGCCCTAATATCACTACTCAAAAACGTGGTCTTGGCATACTTGCCCAGTGCACGCCCCTTACACACATCATGTTGTGCAACCCTAAACTTTGGCAATCCTATCACAATCTCCTCGAGCACATTGAGTGCTCCATGGTGCATATGAGCCATCTTTTAGTGCCACAACTCGCCCACCTCTCCATTGCAACATACCAATGCTTGCGCAAGCTCGAACTGAAGTCTGAATAAATTAACCTTTTTGACTCTTATCATCTTGGTCGTCCTGGAATCTTTAGGTTGATGTATACCTTGCCATCTTCAAAGGTCACGATGTAACCCTTATCTTCCAAGGTAGCAACAAAAGTCATATTTTTGGTCATTCCTAAAACATACAACAAAACTTCCACCAAGGGTTTACCAAACCCCCATTTGAAACTTGACAATGCCAACTCTAGCGACCTTGTACTTGGCATTGTCTCCAAGTTTATGTAGAATTCATTTCCTTCTCCTTCAAGCTAGTGAAATACTCCTTCACTCGTGTCATGTGGAAAGAAGCCCCACTATTAATATACCACATGTTGGTGGCTATTGAACTCAAGAGACAGGCAATGAGCGAAAACTCATCTTTAAATTTGGTTGCAAATTCATCCACTTCAGCTATAGTAGCAACCTCCTTCTTCTGCTTGCCCTTTTTCTTATTATGGCATTGCCTAGCGAAGTGTCATCGTTGATGACAAAAAAAAACACTTTATCTCCTTCTCTACTTTAGAAGTCGACTCATTACTTGGCCCTTTATTTTCCTTCATCTTTTACCCTTACCAGCTAGGGAAAGATTTTCTTCCTCCTCAAATTTCTTCATCTAGTCACCGTACTAAGCCCCTTCTTTGATCTCTTCTTGAAAGAAACCATCCCACATCCTTTCCCAAGTGGGAAGGTGCTCTCAACCCACAAAACATTTGATGAACACATCCCACTATTTTGTAAAGCCACTCAATGCTATACACACTAATCCTAGTTCAGGTATTATTTCTCCTACAACCTCCATTTCATCCTGTAACTGAGTTATTTTGGTCAAATACGAAGCTATGTTGTCACCCTTGGTCATCCTTGTGTTGTGTACGTGGTCCCTCATTACCATCTTTCAACTCTGATAGTCACTCTAGTACAATTGGGTGAGCATATCCCACATTTCTTTTGTTGTCTTCTTCTAGGACGAATGTGGGATAATTTTATCATTGACTCCATCCAGAATTATCCTTTGTGCCCTTGCTTCTTTTACCTCATGCAGGTCTAGGGCAATAGGATCTAAGATTGGTGGAATAACTAGGACATTTATGATGCTCCACAATTTATTTTCCTTAAGGAAAGTTATGATTTGAATCCTCCATTAAAGATAATTTGAGGACTCCCTTCCAATCTATCTTCATATCGAACATTGGTAACCATGGTGAATTAAACCCTTAAACACTTGCTTGTTGAATGCTTGTTATTTCTTGAATTGGTACTTGTGTCAAACACCCTTGGTTTCATGCTCAAAGACTCCTGCCCTAATACCATGTTAGGTTTCTTGAACCCAAATCAGATTTAATGTTCAATAAAATTTCTTAGAACAGAAATAAAATTAATTTCCTCAAATATGAAATTTTATAACAAGAAAAAAATTGAGCTCCTAACTAAGTATGCACAGTAGAAATACATAAACAATAAACTAGGAAAATAAGAAAATATTTGACACGGATTTTACCCTACAAACCCCGATGTGGGGAAACCAGCAAACTTGGGCTCTTTATTCAAGTTCAAAAAATTGATTACAGCACATATTTTCAGGAATTTACAACAACAATTTAGCCATAAATTTTCAGCCCTTTGACCCAGCAAATTAGTTGTACAACCTAGTGGAATTTGGCTTGTACGACCCAGCCAAATCAACCTATATGACACACTAGATATTGGCCTAAACGGCCCAGTCACATTGGCCTAGCAACTCGGTCCCCTTCATCCCAATCGATTAACCCAAACCAACCCTGTCAAATAGGTTTTTTTCTACTCCTCTAAATCGACCTATATGGCTTGGATAATTTGGCCTCCATAAGCCTATTCACTGCCCCTGAAATTTACCTTTGTGATGATCACATTTTGTTGTAAATTCAACTTCCTACCTCCGCTGAATGCCCAACTCTTGTGCCAAATTGAACTAACTCTCCAATAGCCCATTTCCCCCTTTATAATTTCCTAACCTAATCTCCAAAGTGATGAAAGGTTGAGATTGCATCTCCACACTTGAGATCAAAGGTCACAATATAATCTTTTGTTAACCTCTTAACTTTATAAAAAATGTGGCCAATAAAGAAAAAAATAAAATTATTAATTATATTTTGGTGATTCACTACATATCATGGCACTTGACCAATGCAAAATCACCTTCTAAACTACATTTTCAACTAGAGACACGAGTGTGATTAGAGATGTCTTCCTAGTCTGTTGAAATTCCATGCCCTCTAGATCTCTTATATGCCCTAACTAGCAAGACAACGCACTAGAGAAGCCCAACACAAAGCACTTTGAACAGCGGAAATTATTAGCAGTGAAATCAATAACTGTACACAAGAAATATGAGCACAAATCTAAATATTTATTAGTCCATTAATAAAAAAATCATGTGACTATTGTACCAGGGATCATGACCCTTTATGAAACCCTGATACAACTAGAATACATAGTATACAATAAAATACACAGTCTGTCCATTGATTGATCTAGGGCTTGAGATGGCAGTCCATTGTCCTCAACCCTTTCAATCCTCTTTTCCACTACTCCTGGTTGTTCTTTGCCTCCAAAAGTCACACAATGATCAAATCCTTTGGTCATTGTCCTCTTGTTGCCCACCTGGCAAAATTTTCTTAATCTACTACTCGAGATCTTGGGATGCTCCCTTAACCCTCAACCCTCAACCTTCATAACTCCTTTAATGAACAAAGTTCATGATCAACTCAACAAACCTCTTACACAAAAAAACAACCCTCTTTGCTTGCCTCGCTAGCCTCTCCACACTCTTGAGACACTTCCACACGTTCTAGACACCAACCTGAGGTTTCTCGGCCACTGTTCTTAGGGCTCTGAGGCCTCTCGACCCCCCTTCTTCTAGGCTTGTGACCCTGGCTCCAAGGCACTTCTCTGCCTGCAACATCCTTCTAAACATTTCGGATGACCATCTTAAGGTCTTGGCTAACCTCCTTTACCCTCAGTCATGCCTAGTCATGCATGTTCATCAGCCTGAGGCTTCATGGTCGTCACTTATTCTGCTTACGACCCTCTCTTTGTACCTCAATCCTCCTCCTGTTCATAAAACCGAGGGCTAACAGCCCTGTTTCTCTACCTGTGACAGATTAGCCTCCTTTACCCTCAGTCATGCCTAGTCATGCCTGTTCATCAGCCTGAGGCTTCATGGTCGTCACTTATTCTGCTTACGACCCTCTCTCTATACCTCAATCCTCCTCCTGTTCATAAAACCGGGGGCTAACAACCATGTTTCTCTACATGTGATAGATCTGAGGCCTCTTGCCTCCTTCTAAGGCTTCAACAACCTTTTTCTAGAGCAAAACAAAGACCAAGCCTCCTCTTAAGGCACAAGAAAAACCTCGACCCTCTCTGAGCAAGATAGAAACATATGGGCAGACCAAGATTGCAAACTCGGCAATGTCCCTTCTTTTGATACAAGAGGCCATATCCTCCTCTTCCAACAATAGGTAACTCGACCTACTTCTCTACGGTAGAATCCTTCTCCCAAAACAGAAAACAGACCATATAATTCATCTTTCTGCTAGCCACACATTCTTCTTGAGGATCTTGGCTCTCTCTTAGGCTTGTTGTTCAACACAAGAATGAGATTACTATGATGTGAGAGCTCTCCATTGGTCTCCTCTTATTTATACTTTTCCCTGAGATTACTATGATGTGAGAGCTCTCCATTGGTCTCCTTTTATTTATACTTTTCCCTAAGGGTTTCTTAGGCAAAGCTCTAGATCCTTTAGGGGTTTTGTCACTTACCCTTTAATCATTAAATTAGAATAAATAATTAATTGTCTTGGGTCCAAACCCACATCTTTGGGTCAAAACTCCAACTACTTGGGTAACTTGCCCAACCAACTCCTTTTGGTGGGTTTTCACCTCTCATAAATACCTTCTCAGGTACCCAAATTCCAACATAGTCCACCGAGCAACAAGCGGGTAATGATGTTATCCCTTGCCATATGGTCTCAAGCTTCCCTACCCTCATATAGATGGGTGGACCCACTCTAGCTTCCTAGTGTCAATCCCCATGCCTTGGGTTGGAACCCTACCCTAGATGATTACCGTGACTAACCTCATTGTGTAACTAGTGTGGTCAATTCTTAATATTTATTTACTTAGGTAGTTTTCTGTAGTCTCTTTCATGGACAACACATGTAGACATTATGAGAGTTGGTGATCTCTGTTTGACTCTTGGATTTGCTTGTTGAAGCTACATTTCCATTCCTTTTTTTATATTAAAGTCATGTGTATATTGTTCCTTTAATAGTTAAAGGAATCTTTATTTAGAAAAAATATATAAACTCCACTTCATAAACTGCTATCCCATTTGAAAACCTTCTTGAAATGTTTTTGCTACCCCTACAACCATCAATACTCATAAAAGGAGATTGTAGGTAATTTAAAATCCTAAGGACGATGGTGAAATCAACAAAGAATCTGTGATTATCCAGAATCCTTTCAAACAGGAATTTCCAACAAACCAATACAAAATTTTCCCATAGACAGAGAAGGGATTTACAGATATGGTAAGCCAAGGAATACAGTACTTCAGTAGACACATATCTGTGACATCTCAGTTCCTTCACTAGATGAGAAGGTGAATGCAAATGCTTTCAATGAACATGTTTAACAAATTGAACATGAGAAATCGGAGTAGTTGGTGAAGTTGAAGGAAACCATGCTTTATTTATTCTATAGTTCTCCATGCAAGTTCATTGTATGAGTTGTCACTAGGAGAACTTCAGCTAATTAATGATCATCACCGACGCTTATTCATTGTTTCCTAATTGCAAAACTACAAACATTGATTTGGGTATGTCTTTAGAGTCCACTCTTTTTGAAAAATCAATTGAAAGGAAGGGCAAGAGAAGTAAGATGCTGTACACGTTATTTCCCTTCAAGCCGAAGGGCTAAACAAAATTTAATGATACATTAGCTCAGCAACTAAAAGAAAAGAATGTTTTCAAGTTGCAAGCAGCACCTTTCATAGACAAAGAAAGGGGGGCAGAATGTCTCTGTTAGGATTTGAACATTGGTGGGTGAATAACACCCTCAGTTTACCAACCAAGTTTCCCACAAAAGAGGGGAATGTTTGAAGAATGGGCTTGACAGAAAGGAAATGAAATTGTGGATTCAAATTCAAAGCCAAACATTTAGAAGTGGATGATGATCTCTAGAAAATAGAGAATCAAAGGCCAAAGGATGCTAGAGACTTGGTTTAAATTGACTACACTAAAGAAGAGGATGATCTATGAAGTCAAATCCCAAGATGAAGAAAGAACATAGAAGCATTACAGAACTAGTACCATGCAGACTAGAGTGAAGAAATCGATTCAGTCAGCCATTGATAATTTGAAGATAAAAGCTAAACATGGGAAAAAATGCATTAACTAGATATTTGCATGGCACTAACTGAAGTCAAGACAATAATAGTTAGATAGACTATATGAATCCCTTACTTAAGCAGTGGGGCTTCCAGAGTAAAATGCTCAATGATGAATATAAAAATATTAGGGATGAGAACATTGGAAAAAACAGTTCTAGATGTTGCAAAACTGAAAAGAACCTGCAGTTGATCCAAAGTAGTTCAGTTCTCATGATGTATTTGATTTTGGACTAGAAACTAGATGAAGTGTAACATCACCAAGTACTATTTTGTAACTGGCTGGATTGTCAGCTCTTGAGATGGTAATGAAAGATTAGATTACGTCTTCATGGATGGGCATACCAAGCATAGATGTAAGATAGAATTTCCTTAGTAAAGAAAGTATATGAATGAACTTTTACTAGTTTCCAGGAAATATATAGTCGAGGCTTCTTGCAGTGGTTTACTACAATGTTCATTATGAAATGAACTAAATATGAAATAACTACATTGAAATTTCTTCACTTGAACAAAGATAGGTGCAATTACCAAACACATGAGGCTTCAAGTTTCAAGCATCTAACCACTCATATAAAGAATGTTGTTTCTTGACCCATGTCGGAGACTTCTCAACTTAATTGGCAAATTGACGAAAGTGGTTACAATTATTCATTTCAACTAAACTTGTCCAGAATTTTGAATCCCTGGGCAAGGTCATCAACAAATTACTGAGTAGCATTAATTCCCTATTTCCTTCATGAATTGATGTAACGTTATGAAGTGAACCATTTTGTCTTGTCACATGTCTAAAGAAATTTGCTTCTTAACATCTTTCAGTATTTTAAATTTCAACACTATTTCAGAATAGCATTTCTGTCATTCCATAATATACATATGCCTCTAGTATATATGAATACAAAAATATCCATTGTCTACCAATAGGGTAGACACATTGGAAGCAAACACCTCCACAAACAAGTTGCTCAACCCATTGAAGAAATGGAGACAAAAATGTATTGAAGAATTAAGTAGATACTTATTAGAGACGCATAAACTCTACAAAGCTATTTTGAGCTGACTGAAATTAGATTTCCATGCTACCGACTGTGGGCTACTAGTTCAGTTCTGGTGTAGCTATGGCATCCTGCCCTTTTATACAATTGCTACACAGATTTTCATCTAAATCTTGGCCCGAACCATTTCAATGTCATATGACCCCGTTGTAATTGACAAAGATTAAATTGGCAATCATTTAGTAATATTCTTTCTCTCTTTCATTCTATCTAATATGACAAAAGGGTCCAATAGCCCATGCAGAGCTATCCACAACTCATATCGCTCAAAATTTTAAGGAAGAGGTTGCCACTCAACTGTCCAACAAGAGGAAACACTGGGATCTCATGTTTCTGTATATTCTTTTAGGTCATCAAAATATGTAGAGCCAATAGAACCAGGGGAACACAGTAATGGTTCAAAGCCTGAACTTGTTGACTCTGTAATGCATATAGTAAATCAACATTCTGATGCTTGTTCAAAACTTGAATTTGCATAAATAAAAAGAGTTATTAGCAGGATAAATATTTAATAAAGCACAAGAATTTTCTTCATTCCATTGATAGAGGAATAAGTATGGAAATAGAGATCAAGAATTCACTGGATGTGATAGTCTAGATCAAATCTGGGGTTAAGACAAATCTATGTTATTTTAAAAGATAAAAGGTCAAGCACCTAGAACATCAAATTTATTTTCATGTTATTTTAGTGGTGCTTCACACATGACCAAATACTTGGAAGAGCAAGAGTTCTCTCACTGTTGTGACTGGGCTTTTGATATGTCTATTCAACATAACAATATATTATGAAATAGCATGGATACAAGTTAGAATAAATACAATAATAAAAATGTGAAAATCCCTCCCCAAACTAGACTAGTATCTTAAATTAAGACCTAGAAAGAAGCAGCAAGCATATATTGTAACGCCAGTATTAAGAAAATTAAACCCTCAGTCGATGCATATGGAACAAAAGTTCATAAATGAAAATCTGATCTTTAAGAAAACCCTCAGTCGATGCATATGGAACAAAAGTTCATAATTGAAAGTCTGATCTTTAAGAAAAGGGGCCAAGAGCCCATTTTTTTTTGGTGAATAACAGAGAAAAAGAAGCATTAACTGGGGGGTATGTGATGATTGTCATTTCTTCCTAATAGTGCAAGTTAATAAAGTCACGGACTCACAATGCATGTAAAGCTTACCAACCATGAGTAAACATTAGAAACAACAAAAGATTAAAGAAAAGAAAATTAATTGAAAGTGTTGAAAATATTGAAGAATACTATATGTTTTTTCTATTTGATCAGGATTCCTCTTCTCAGGAGAGGAACATTGCCCCCCAAATTTAGTATTATGAGGAACCAATAGCACCATTCAACTTGGTTACTTATGTGCTAGTGCACATCTATGCTTATTTGATCAGGATTCCTCTTCTCAAGAGAAGAACATTGCCCACCAAATTTAGTATTATGAGGAACCAATAGCACCATTCAACTTGGTTACTTATGTGCTAGTGCACATCCACAAGCATGAGCAATAGTATTAGCATGTTACTTGATAAGACTTGAACCTTGGTGGGGGCTATATTAGCTAACCACTTTCACCTACTTGACTAGCCACCTTGGTGAGGGTTATATTAGCTAATCACTTTCACCGACTTGACTAGCCACTGCTAACTACTAGCACAAGGTTTCTGTGTTTAATTTTACAGCGTATTCTAGTTTCTCTCATTGGCATTGCAATAAAAGTACAGAGATGCAAGAACAAGTTGGTAGTACTTGAACATAATATAAACACTAAATATATTTCCACAACTAAATATAGTAATATACTTCCACAAATAGTAGAATATCAGAAAAATAAGATAGAGGCACAGCTCATATTTACTATGTCCTAGTTTTTATCCATCATATACGCTCACACATCAAATAAGCCAAATTTATAAAACGGGAATGTGAAGACAAGTATGGGGTAACATCACAAAAAATACTTGGCTATCCACTGTCCAAAATTTATAGATCAAGAGAAAAGCACAATCACTCACTAGAAAAATTACAACTCAGACAATGTGTATTAAATCAGATATGCAATGTTATCCAATCACATCTCTTCAAAGCATTCTGTTAAAATTGGCAACTAGGGCCAAACTCCATGTGGGTCATCTTATTTATGGAAACTAATATTTTTCTTGGATCCCTCTCATCGAGAGGTGTAGGATTGATGTAAAGATCATCGGATTCTGATAAGTATTCATGGAGATATGAATTTATTTGTGTTGATTGGACAATTCGTCAAGGTCGGCCAGCAACCAAATAACCCCCACATGTGCTCAACGTTTTAGTATAAAAAGGAGGTGACTTGAGAGTCATTTACACACACTTCATTTTTTATTTCTCTCCACTCGCTTTGGGTTTTAGTGGAAGAGAAATCTAGGTGGATGAAGCCCTAGACACAGGAGGAAAGGAGGCTAATCAAGCTACCCTAGTCGCAGTCCTAAAGGATGATCTACCCTCAGTCCTAGAGAGAAGATCACTGCTTCTATAAGTTTCCTAAAGGATGTCTAGCCACAGTCCAAGCATGGAGATATAACACAGTGGAGGAGGCCTGCACACACTGGCAATATACGCAGGTCTATTTTGCCCTATCCACAGGTCCATGATACCCTAAACGAAGGTCATTTCAGGTGACTGGATTGTTGGAAGGAGGGCCGAGAGGGTAGGCTGCTAGGCCGAGTAGAGGAGGAGCTTAACGCTGGCAATTGGGTGACTGTTTGGGCACATTTTGGAAAAGGCCGAAAGCTACAGCAAGCTAGGCCGCAAGCCATAGCAAGCTGTTGGAGTTCTAGGGCTGCATTGAGGTGGACGGCCCCTTTAGAGGACAAAGTGGCATGGGAGGAGCCTCTCCAAGGTAGGTTGCAGCCCTTGAGGGCTAGTCTAGCTGACTGTGTGTTGGGTTAAGGGCAGTGGTACAAGCCCTAACCAGAAGTGCAGGCACAGCAGTGAAAACAGTGGTGTACAGCAGTCTTGGAGTAGCAGTTGTGATTTGTGTTGGATCCATTCTTGGGTCAGTTTGGATCAGATTGTTGGGCAGTCTGTGAGAGCCAAAATTGGTGGCTTGACATACCAGCATGGTACATGGGACAGCAAGTACATGGTGCAGCATAGTGCACATAGGAGCAACAATGCATAGCATAGCTCAGCATAGTACAGCAGTACAATGATGGGTACAATCATGATTAGTGAAGCATGATGAGATGCAACATAGTGATGATGGGTGCAGCATGGTGCAGCATAGTGAGGTGCAGCATGATGATGAGGAGCAGCACAATGATGGGTGCAACATGATGATGAGGAGCAGTACAATGAAGGGTGTTACATAGTGAAGGAGTCACTTTGGAGAATCAGTTGAAGCAGCATGTCTTCAACTGAGTTCAGCTACCTCATGTATCATCTTCTTAAAGATGATATATGCTCTTATTTAGATAAGTCAAAGTGTTGACTTCTGTTGTATATGTACTATCTCTGTCTCTCTCTCTCTCTCTCTCTCTCTGCTGAACTATTGAAGAACATATAAGAAGAATTGATCAAGGGTTTCCCCAAATTGGGGTTTGTCCCTGGCTAGCGCCACATCTTGTGTCCTCTTGTCTTGGCTTGTATTTTGCAATTTATGTTTATGTTCTATCTGCAATTTACTATTATGCTAATGTGATTGCTAATCTAGACAAGGTATTGAAGATAACTATGAAAATTCAAATAAATTGCTCTAAGCATAGAACATACCTAAAATTAACACATTCACATATTTAATGCACATTGTTTGATGCTACCAACGGAATTTTTTATTTTTGTTTCTTGGGCAGGTACTTTTGCACAAGCCTTATGTCTAGGCATACAGAAGTCGCCCACATTTTTCTTAGAAAACTTGCTCAAGTGTGAGCAAGTTGCTACTGTAACTTAAACTAAGTCTAAGTAAAAAAGACATATTAATATGATGGCTTATTGAGCTAAAACAAACTTAAGAAAAGTAAAGTAATTTACTTTAGTGATTTTGTTTCAATCTTAACCATCAATCTCAAGCAAGACAAGATCTAATCTCGGCCATTAATCACTTTGAAAAAAACATACACTAATATAGCCCCCACCAAGGTCAAGTCTAACCAAGTGACATGCTAGTACTATTCCTCATGCTTGTGGATGTGCACTAGCCAAGTTGAATTGGTTCCTCATAATACTAAATTTGGGGGGCAATATTCTTCTCTTGAGAAGAGGAATCTTGATCAAATAGACAAAAAATGTAATAGTATTCTTCAATATTTTCCACACTTCCACTATTTTTTGTTTCTAATGTTTATCGGAAAGGATGCAGACCGACAACAAGAAATGACAGGGGTCGTAGGGAGTGAATGTTGGCGTAAAGAGTCGACAAACAGTAGCACATGTTACGACATGGTTTGCAAGAACGTAGGTAATTACGGAAGCCCTTAGGAGATGTTACAAGTGACGAGTGCAGAGAAACATGGGGCAAGCCAATTGTGGAGGTTGAATTCTCGTGACCGGGCTATAGTAAGTACAATCTAGTTGAGAGAGCCATCACATAGGTCCAACCAGTCGTAGCAGGAGAGAGAGCAGTGAAGGAAAATCAAAGACAAGCCAACTAGAAGTGTGCAGCTGCTCGAGAAAAATCAGCGAGTCGACTAACAGTTGGGAGCAACAATTCAAGGAGTTGTAACCACAAGACGAAATGTTGGTGAGGTGACATACCCAACCACCATAACAACATTGACCGGTCGATAGTACACAAGAGTGGATTACAAAAATCAAACTGCAATTGCATGCAGAGTGGTGGGACAAGAACGTGGTAGGATGAAGCCCCAGAGCACTCAACAAGTCAAGGATGGCTGCAATCAAAGAAAGCATTGTGCTGCATGAAAATAATAAAAATATGAGGTCAAGTTGCTACGAGTTTAGGAGTAGAATGGTGGCATGAGGATCAGTCGATAGCCAATAAAGCTCGAGCTGTTGAAGACCACGAACTCAAGTGCAATGCATAGGTGGCAGAGACACAAGGAACTATAGGACACAAGGACTTGACACAACGGCAAGGATGGTACAGGTTGCCGAAGTCTCAGAGTGGCTACAAATGATCATGCCGCAAGCAGTTTTCCGTGTTGGCCATTATTAGGTGGCTGCAAAACATTGTAACCAACAAGGAGTCACTGCGTAGGGGATATGTCGCAACAGGGTATGAGAAGAGATGTTGACAGAGTTCAGCTGGTAGAGCATGGTATGAAGGTCAGTGCCAATAATGAAGCTAACATCATTAGCGTAGGTCAACCGTTAGAGGGAGAGAGGCAAATCATACCAGTTGGGGGATTGGCGATAGACTTTGTCGGTGTCTCAAAGGACCGAGAAAGACCCATCGCAGTGCTAAAAGAACTTAGCACAAGAGCTATGGCAAGAAGCATTCGAGTGAAAGAACAAGGAGCGGGAGGCACTGAAGGTTGAGCAGCTAAGAGGGAGACAACCTTTAGGTTTAGGTAGGGAGGAGCAACCAACAGATTCCTCCAAGTCTATCCAGAGGATCTCGTGATGCGGGATGACCTTACAAGATGTTTAAGAGCAAGAGGCTTCTAGGAACAACGCCAAGCCAAGTTGGACTTCAAGGGTCTTTCCAAACTAGCTAACAGAAAAGGTTTCCAGTTTAGAGGGAGTAGCCAAGGCAGCAGATACCAGTAATAGTTCTAGGGGGCAGAAGTACCTCCCTCGCTAAGAGGAAGTGTTAATTTTTGTAGCTCGAGTAGGTACTTTTGCACAGGCCTTGTGTCTAAGTACACAGAAGTCGCTCACATTCTCCTTAAAACACTTGCTCAAGTGTGAGCAAGTTGCTAATGTAATTTAGCCTAAGTCTGACTTACGAAAAAACACATATTAGTATGTTAGCTTATTAAGCTGAAAGAAACTTAGGAAAAGTAAAGCATTTTTCTTTCGTGATTTTGTTTTAATCTTAGCCATTGATCTCGAGTGAGGCGAGATCTAATATCAGTCGTTAAATAACTCTGAGATTAGGGTTAGGGATTTAACTCAATGTAAAGTTATAAAAGCAAGGCTAGGGAGCAGTAGAAGACACACCATACAGCAACACTAGCCTCAGGAGGAGTGTGATAATCTAGAGTGCCGGATCTTGATCTCGAGTGAGGTGAGATCTAATATTCGTCATTAAATAACTTTGAGATTAGGGTTAGGGATTTAACTCAATATAAAGTTATAAAAGCAAGGCTAGGGAGCCGTAGAATACACACCATACAGCGACACTAGCCTCAGAGGAAGAGTGTGATATTCCAGAGTACCTAGAGATCCAAATCTGCCAAGGAGATTGAGCACCGATTTAGGGCAGATATGCTAGATCACATCTAGGGCATTTGTGTTTTTGTATTTTCTCAGTTGGGCCATCATCCCAAGATGGAAGCTCAAGTAACTTTGGATTATTAATGCAAAACAGTGATTGGGCATGACATGTTAGTGTCATTGTGAATGAGATCATTATATTCGCTTCTGCTGAATTTTATTGTGTTAGGAACCTAATTGTATTAGGTTTACAAGAATTCTAACAAGAACCAACTCTCCAAGATGATTAACGATTTAGTTCCACAAAGCAAAGACATGCATAACGATAGGACATTAATCACATTTATTTTGCAAATTCCACTTATTTCCCTAGTCCAAGTCATACTCTCCACCTTGCCTAAGTCATTCTTACGTCTGACTTTTGAGACTTAATTTAAGTATCTCCACGAGTTGAACCAGAGATTAAGAAGGATTTCAACACTAATTTATTACGAGATGGGCCAGCATGTTTTTGCTACCATAAGAAGGGTTTCAACAACACTTTATTACTAGATGGGCCAGCCTGTTTCTGCTACTAACTTCAACAAGATATGATTAAGAAGGGTTTCAACACCACTCTATTACTATACAAGCAAGCCTGTTTCTACTACCGACTTCAACACCACCCTGTTACTGCACAAGCAATCCTATTTCTAATATCAACAAAGTCACCCTTGAGTCTTGACTATAAATAAATTTTGAAGTTAAATACAAATTTTAGATAGCAGTTTCATTGGAATGAAAGAAAAACAATGAACGTTCCAATGCGCCATTCAAAGAAAGTATGTCATGCAACCAAAAAAATAATAACAAAGAAATGATATAGTTTTGGAACACAGACAGTGGTTTGAAATTGCCTTGAGACGCTTGGTTTGTCTGAAAAGTTAGAACAACAGATTGATCTGTCCCTAGACTCTTTATTTACCAAATAGGCCATAACGGCGTAACCACTGTCTAGTTGACGGACTATTAACATTCCATGATTTTATTGAATTTGCTTCCATGTAATGCAACTCAAATTTCAATGGGGAATTAGGAAAGAGAGTTGGATTTGCACAAAAAAACACATGTAATTGCAGTGGGGAATTAAGAAAGAGAGTTGGATTTTCACAAAAAAACATGTAATTGCAGTGGGGATAAGAAAGAGTTGGATTTGCACAAAAATAACATCCAATTGCAGTGGGGAATTAGGAAAGAGAGTTGGATTTGCACATAAAAAAAAACATGTAATTGCAGTGAGGAATTAAGAAAAAGAGTTGGATTTGCACAAAAAAACATGTAATTGCAGTGGAGAATTAAGAAAGAGAGTTGGATTTGCACAAAAATAACATGTAATTGCAGTGGGGAATTAAGAAAGAGAGTTGGATTTATTCAAAAAAACATGTAAAAATTACTAAAATAGTTGTTGGTTAATTCAAGGAAAAGGTAAAGAAAAGGGAGGCAGTGGGGAATTAAGAAAAAGAGTTGGATTTGCACAAAAAAACACTTAATTGCAGTGGGGAATTAAGAAAGAGAGTTGGATTTGCACAAAAATAACATGTAATTGCAGTGGGGAATTAAGAAAGAGAGTTGGATTTGCTAAAAAAAAACATGTAAAAATTACTAAAATAGTTGCTGGTTAATTCAAGGAAAAGGTTAAAGAAAAGGGAGGCAGTGGGGAATTAAGAAAAAGAGTTGGATTTGCACAAAAACCACGTAATTGCAGTGGGGAATTGAGAAAGAGAGTTGGATTTGCACAAAAATAACATGTAATTGCAATGGGGAATTAAGAAAGATGGATTTGCTAAAAAAAACACGTAAAAATTACTAAAATAGTCGCTGGTTAATTCAAGGAAAAAGTTAAAGAAAAGGGAGGCAGAGTTTGTCGTATATTCAAATTGATAGAACAATTGAGGACAGTAGATGATGTTCTGCAGTGAATTTTTATTATGATGTTAATGATGTTATGATGTTGAGATACAATTGAATCGTTAATGCTTTTTAATTTGAAGATTCAAGAGAACCCTTTTGACATAAGAAAGAAGGAAAAGCAAGTGGTTGTGAACATCAGACATATTCCTTCCAATATGTAGTCATTTATCCTATGACATTGCAGTGCAGAGAATCCAACTACAAAAATGGCAAATCCTAAATGAGCTGTACACCAACAATGGATATTTCACCTTTCTCAGTAACAAAGTACTGAAATATGGAGGTGCCTGGACAATACACACATACCAAATAATCATTATAAACATGCACTTTCTAAATCAGGATTTAATTTTTATATATGGCATTGCACAAAACACATAATCAGAACTAAAAATATGCACATGTACCCACGTATGCCTTCTAGATTGAAACCTCGTATCTTTCATGAATCATGAATGGATCATTTATAAATATGCTAATCAGAACAAAATAGATCTCATCCTTCGACATTAAAAATTGAATTACTAGGTGCAGTGTCACAGTGAAGAATTAACAATAATCATTGCAAAGATGCTTGGAAGTTGATAAAAAGAAAAATGCACAGAAGTTGAACTAGAACCTCATCATTCATATACACTTAAGTACAAAAGTGAAGTATCTAAGCTCAAGACCTCTATATATGTGCAAATTAATTTGCATAGTCCTCTTATCCAAATATTTAAACAATGATTGAATTACCAGAAAAACGTTTATTCCTCATACTATGTGATCCAGAGCAACAGGGAAAAGTATATACCAGTCTTGACAAATATAGAGATGCTTGCATATCGGTATAAGAACTTAAGATTGGAAAACAGATTTGCAGATATTGGCGTGGAAATCCATACTGTAAAGCATGTTTCCAATGAAAGACTTGGTAGATTTATCAATCAAATAGGTCCAAAGTTCAAACCAAATCCGTAAATCTACTGCCAAAAATTTTCCTACATCACAGAAAAACAAAAATCAGTTAGGTAATGAACACAACAGCAAGGCATAAATTCATGTATATATAACACCAAAAACAGGAATAACACTGAATCACAAAAGCTAACATTCTGAAAGCCTCCATTATCATGCCAAAATATTTTTTTTTCTTGAAATTTATTTGTGCAAGCTGACTAGATTAATAATGCTATGGGGTGACGTGGTAGAGGGCAATTTAAAAATTTCCGTTAAAGAGAGATGAGATGGATAAACTTAAGTGAAGGGAAAACGTCTATTAGCTCTCAGTAACGGTTCAAAATGAAGGAAAAGCATGGAAAGGGAAGGAAAAGCACAGAAAGGGAAGGAAAAGCATAGAAAATCTCTCATTAACGGTTCAAAGGGAAGTAAAGGAATGGAAAGGGAAGGAAAAGCATAGAAAAGCTGTTAACAATTCAAAAGGGAACAAAAGCATGGAAAAGCTATTATTAGGCAAAAGATCCGTTGAAAGGAAGTTCAAAATCTTAGATAAGAAGTTGGTTATACATATCAAGCCTTGCAGGCTTTCCACACTATAATTGATCATTTATTGGAGTATCAACTTCAAAGACGCAACTTACCTACTCAACGCTCTTCTGGGTCATGGAGATCAACGCTCTTGTGGATCATGGAGATCAGTGTTGCTCGTAAGACAATTTGATGTACCGACAGGGCTGCTTTTCTTCTAATTCCAGGTATTTATTTCCTCTATGTTGTGCTTTGTCTTGCTCTAATGCTTCCTCCAACCTTGCCTTATGGCTCTGCTCTTATGCTTCCTTCGACCTTGCCTTATGGCTCATTGATGTTCTATTGTTCATTAAATTCGTATCACCCTCCTCCCTCCACCTGGTTTCCATTTATTTGCATGAACTTATTTCCTTCACTTGAATTCACTGTTTTAAGCTCGTATAAAATCTTGGAAGCTTCTATCTGATGGGAACCATCATATATACTTAAGATAGATAGATACTTAATATAGATCGACCTCGGTTGGTGAAACCCAATCCAAACCCTCTTTGAACCCTAAGCTTTGCTCTTCGTTCTCCAACCAACCATGAAAGAAACCCGTAGTCGTCTTGAGGTTGAGGTTGTTGAAGCCCTGCGTCGGCTTCTACCAACAAATTGAATCACCCTCTCTTTATATTCTTCATTACTTTAACCCTCCGCATCTGTATCCACCTGTTAGTAATTTTAGTTTTTTCTTTCTAATAAATTTAGTTCTTTCTGTCTCTGCTCTGTTTTTTTTCAGCTCAAACCCAAGCATTGCTTGCTTGAATCTTTTCTTGAATAAATTCATAGAAGATTTTGTTCAAGGGCAACTCAAACTGAAGCAACCCTTCTTCCTTCTGTGTCTGTTTGGTTTAACATGAACCGCTCTCTCTGTCCTCCTTCCTTACTGTGCCTGTCTCATTAAGTAACATCAGAAACCGTCTGTCCTCTGTCCTCTGTCCTCCTTCCTTGCTTTGCCTGTCTCATTATTTAACATCAGAAGCCATCCTTACTTTGTATGTCTCATTAATTAACATAAACCTCTTTGTGTCCGTGAGTCTTGCTCGACCCAGAAAGGACACAACCGCCAATTGCCATTTCCAACAGCCAAGATGCTCAAACTCAAACAGCACATGATGAACCCCGCTCTCTCTGTCTGTGTCCATCTGTCTCGTTGCATTTCATTAGAACCGCCCATTCCCATTCCCAACAGGTTGCTCCAGGACCAGGACACACGCCAACCATTCCCAACAGGTTGCTCAACCCAACCCAATAAGGACACACGCCGCTGTAAGAGAAAATTATAATTTGGATTTAGGGGTTTTGATCAAAGTCAATTGTCTTTCATTTTAAATCAAAAAGAAAAACAAATTCTAGATATTTCTTGGCATGCTTAGAATTTATCGATATTAAATTTTTTAAATGTAGTTTATAGAGATATTTGTTTATTTATTTATTTGACATGGTATAATATGCTATATGCATGTGTTTGTTTATGTATTTGGTAATGTTTATTTATTTACATTTCTTATTTATTGTAATCGAAGGTAATGTTATAATATGTAACATGTATTGTAATTGAAAGAGATGTTGCTAAGAAGGTGGGTGGGCAGAGGGGGAATAGGGGAGGAGGTGGTGGGGGTGAAGGGGAAGAGAAGGTGGCGTGATAGGGAGAGGAAGAGGGAGAGGCAAGGGAGGTGAGAGTGATAGGGAGTTAGAGGGAGGTGGGGTGGATGAGAGGGAGAAAGGGAGTGGTAGTTGGGGAGGTGGGTTGGAGGAGTAGGGGGAGGAGGTGGTGGGGTGAAGGGGAGAAGAAGGTGGTGGGAGATGGAGAGGGAGAGGGAGAGGGAGAGGGAGAGGGAGTTAGAGCGAGGTGGGGTGGATGAGAGGGAGAAAAGGAGTGGTAGTTGGGGAGGTGGGTTGGGATAGGGAGGAGTGGTTTGGTGGGGAGGGAGGTGGAGAGTTAAGGAAGTGGGGTGAGGGGCAAGGTGAAGGTGGAGGGAGGAGTAGGGGTAGGAGGTGGTGGGGTGAGAGGGAGAGGGAGAGGTTGGGATGGAGGTGGGTGTGTGGGAGGGAGAAGAGGGACAAGGGAGGTGGGGTGAGAGGGAGAGGGAGTTAGAGGGAGGAGGAGAGGTGGGGCGAATGAGAGGGAGAGGGAGTTAGAGGGAGGAAGAGATGGAAGAGGGAGGTGGTTGGAGAGTGGGGTGGAAGGTAGGTGGAATGAGAGGGTGAGGGAGGAGCATGGGGTGATCTGGCGGAGGAGAGGGAGAGGGAGGGGAGGAGAGGGAGAGGCAAGGGGAGAGGAGAGGGAGGTGTTGGAGAGAGGAGGTGGTGGGGTGAAGGTAGGTGGAATGAGAGGGTGAGGGAGGAGCATGGGGTGAGTTGGTGGAGGAGAGGGAGGGGAAAGGGGAGAGGGGAGTGAGGTGTTGGAGGGAGGAGGTGGTGGGACGAGAGGGAGAGGTGGGGGAAGGTGGAGGGTAGGTGGGGTGAGAAGGAGAGGGAGGAGTGTGGGGTGAGGGGGGGAGATGAGGGGCAAGTGGGAGGTGGAGTGGGGTGTTGAATGTGAGGAGGTTGTTGGAGTGGGGTATTGGAAGGAGGTTAGAGAGGGAGAGGAAGGAAGGTGAGGGAAGCTAGAGGGAGGGGTAGAGGGTGAGCGAGGGTTGTGGGTCGAAGTAGAGGGAGGGGTTGGAGGGAGGAGTTGGGGCAAGGGGCAAGGGGAAGGTGGAGTGAGGT
>APFE031015646.1:178756-220020 GCA_000404065.3 Pinus taeda
AGGGGGCAACCTCCTTTACATTACACAAATGAACAATTCTTGGATGATTCAAATGACAAAATCTCCTTTCTATATATAGGAGTCCAAGGAGTCACAATATAACCCAGACGACGTAACAATAATAATATAAAGCCACAAAAATAACAATAGAGGGATTCTATGGGGCACAGTAATAACAATATGGGGACAATAAGGGCACAACAATATTAATAAGGGATACAACTACAATAGTAATGGGGTAATCACTAGTATTATAGGGACCTAACAGAAGAGGCACCATGTTGAGCTAAAGATTTGGAGTTCTTGATCTCACTTTTCCCTCGATTTCGCCCCCTTTTCTGGGTGTGCCCTTGATTTTCTTGTGTAGAGATCATTCCTTCTCCAATTTTAGCCTTATATTTTTAACTGTCACAGGCGAAGGGCTCATATTCATGAAAATTCTAACACTTAAACGAAAGTTTCTGATAGTTAAGAGGTTGGATATGTTTCCATGTTCCTTGGGTCAGAACGATCTCAAAGGGGGGATCTTTCTCAAGGTCCACTTCTACGCATATTTGGCACATGCAAATTGTTGGTGTTTCGGTTCCATGTGATCTAGAAACCTTCCTACACCATTTATAATGCCCTTCAAGCATTCATCAATCCAACGGGCCCACAAGGGAAAGTGAGGAAGTTTGACCCAGACAAGGACGATGGTAGGAATATCCTCGTCTGAATTGAATTCTAGGGACTAGGCTTTCATATACATTCCACTTGATCCAAAAAATATGGCCCATTTTGAAACACAATATCTTTATCCTCCTTACACTCGAAGAGAAAGACAAAATGGCCATTGCCCACTACAAATACACCTAAGTTTCCTTTCATCATGGATTTCCAGGCTTTGTCAACCCATTGTCTGATCGACTTGGGTGAGGGCCACATGCCCATGAATTTCCCAACCAAGGCTCTGTTAGAGAAAGTCAAAAAGGTCTTTCGAAAGCCCATATGGAGAGTGACCAATAGAATATTCTTGACCTTTTTAACAAATTTCTTCTAATGCTGCTTTGGTCTGGCATTGGTTTGAAGCATTGAAATCAGAGCACAAAAGGCAACCTCCTCGTCACCAGGGAGAGGGGCCCCTCTCGGGCCCAGAGCCATTAAGAAACAATAAGGAATACACTAGTAGAGCAAATGGATAGGTGTTGTGATGCATTGATTGCAAAATGGGGCACAACTAAATATTAATAAACTTGTCACTTTGGTTGCACCACATAATTTTAAAGTAAACAATATCATATATTGGATTAAATTTACTACCTAAACTAAAGGTAGCATGGAAAATGTTTAGTAAGCTAACAATTTTAATATATTAATGGACCCGTTCCTTATTGATGTAATACCACATCGTCTAAATTTCATATTTTGTATCTCTTCATTTTGTAATCTAGTTAACCTTTTTTAATTGAAACAAAATAAAATACATTAAAAAGCATCTTTGAAATTTTTTCCCGTGGAAAAATCGTAACTATCTATTAATTATAAAAAAGTTATATACGTAGATGCACATAATTCATTCTTTTACTATCCCAAGCTGCACCACTCAAGAAGTTGGCGCCCATATAATAAAACCAAAAAACTAAAAATAAAAAAATGGGGCTAAGTAAAAGAGCTTAGACACCCTTTTCTCCCCTTTTTTTTTATTCTTTTCGCCATCCTCCTTGATGAGGAGCAGTTGTTACAATAATATTTGGTTCTCTTCTGTCTGCCTCGGATGTTCCTAATCTGAGTCTGTGCTCCCATATGTATAAGGATGTTTGAATCATCCTATATCCTTCTCCTTCGACATTTCTTGGCCTGAGTGTCCTTCTACTCTTGGATTTTGCAAAACGGATACCATTGTTCCATCCTGATTCAATTCTTCATTTTTCTGAAGATGTCTGTGGCTTTGGGATTTCCTCAGTGATGGGGATTCCCAGGTCCTCCTCCTCCTCTTCTTCATCAAGTTGTGGTGTTGGGAATTGCCATCCCATAGGGTCTTTCACAGGTTTTTTTCCCTCCTGGGATCCTTCTTTGCCAAAGGACATGTGGTTTGTAGATGTCCAGTTTGAAGACAAAGATGACATCTAAATGTTTTGTTCTCGTAATTGAAGAACCGGGTCCAGCGCTGGTTGTTGTGCGTTAGAAGGATACGGTCAAGTAGTCCTTTACTAAGGTCTACCTCAACACATATCCTGGCAAAAGTATAAATTTCTTCTTCAGTTCTTTGTGTATCCACCTTGATGTATCTCCTCAACATGTTTTCGATTCCTTCTAGTACTTTTGGATGCCAGAAGTGAAGGGGTAAGCTATGCAGTCTTACCCAGATCGAAATTTTGGAAACCGTAATAAATAATCTCATGGATCCCCAGAACCATGGACCCTCATGTAAAACTTGATCTCTGATCTCTGATGATTCGAATTCGAATTTTACCATGAAGAAACTCTTGGAGCACAAATGATCTCATAGTTAACCGTCCAAGTCGTAAAGATCCACTGAAAAGGATCCATAGGTTTTGGCCATAAACCATTGAACCTGCAAATGATTTCTTGGGATTGATAGGTTGTGCAAATATTATTGGTCTCTGATAGATCTATTGTCGTTACCAAAATATCATTCATTTTCTCCCCAATATAGGTCCCAGGAATATTGAGAGTTTGTTCAAGTTTACCTGAAGCTGCAACATTTCCTTTGAGGGCGTCTTTGAATGACGTAGATCCATTGGTTTTTCCTTTGGCTAACCCCGAGCCCTTGGGGATCTTAGATCCTGCCGAACCCCCCTGCAACCTTAAGCTAATGATGATCGAATAGTTTTGTTCTACGCCACAGTTTTGTAAGCACCTTTGGTCCTGCATGGATCTACCTGCGTAGATCAAATTTTGCAATTCCATTGGAGTACCAATTTTTTTTTATAGATTTCCCATTTTAGATTTCGCACCAGTGAATCCTTTTGAATCCACAAGATGATCGATCTTCCTATTGGGGTTTGAGATAAAATTTGGAAATCTGCAGCCTTGCGAGAAACATAAGTTTTCTCGTAGTTCACTGATGAATATGCAAAGAACCCATCATCATTTCTCATTCAAGAGCATCTTTGAAAGTTGTCCAATGCTTAACCAGAATTCTATGTAAATATTATTTAGTGATATTGAAAAGGTATGATAAGAATTCTTATTGTTATTCATGATTTAGAATATGCATTGGCAAATTAAAATTGAACGTTAATCATATGATTGGAATTTTAATTACATGTTAAAAATAAAATTAGAAGTTGTATCATCTTAATAAAACGCTCATGGTATGACCTATGCAATATATTGTGAGTAATTAATCCATAATCATTGCATTATTGGTAAATAATTTATGTTGTACTAAAAGACTGAATGATCTTGCATAAAGTGTTCTTAAAACCTTCTTGTTAATTTATAATGTGAGCTACATATTATAAATTTAGAGCATGCATTTAAAAAATGAATATATATATATATATATATATGACAAAAATAGTCACGATATAAATTATGTAATGTATTGTGTGTAATTAATCCATAATCATTACATTTAGTTCATTATTTGTTGCACCCAAACCCCAAACGAATATGAACACTGATGTTTCTCACTCTTGCCACCCCTTAGTAAAAATCCACTATTATTAACATCATTTTCTCTTATTTTTGAATATTTTGTCTTGGAATATGAGAGGTTTAAGAAAATGGAGCAATTTTCTTTTAACAAAAAATTATTGTGTGATCATTTCCATTCTAAAATAAAATTGGTTGCTGATGCTATTGAAAAATTGGAGGCCTTCATGAATGGGCCTTGGATTTTAGGTGGATATTTAAATTTTGCAAAAAAACCCTTAGAGAAAAATGGTATGACCCCAAGGAACTAAGGAATCCATCTTCTATAATTTTATATCAAAAAATAAGTTGATTAATGTCCAACCCACAAATGGAAAATATACAGGGAGCAATCAAATAAAAGGGAAATGTCTTGTTTTAGAAAGATTGGACAAATACTTGACCTTGGAAGAATGGAGGGGGCCAAATGTAACACCCTCATCTCACATCTACCCAAGTAATCATCCAACAAAGGTAAATGTAAGGACCTGATTATGACTATATAATTATCATTATTATTTTTTTTATTTTTTTTAAGCTTGATTATTCACCTACCCATGTGTCACTCTGTCATCAATGGTCACCCAAAATTATTTACTTAACTTTTTATTTAAAACTAATATTTTCCTCACCTCACAAGATTCCTATTTCTTCTCCTAGTTGTCTCTTTATTCCCCCCCTTTTGTTCCTTAAATTGAGTTTATTACTTGAATTCAATTAATGAGTCAAGATTTTATCCCCAATCTACTCCCTAATTGAACTCAGTTTTATCTCTTAGATGGATATTCTTATGTTGGTTGTTGCCACATGGAGCTTCTCTACATTTCTCTAAATTTAATTTATTATTCTTATTTTAATTCACCTTCCTCTTTTCTTAATTAGGTTTAATTAGTTTAGGATTAATCTTTATCTTTACAATTATGTTCATCTTTCCCCCTTTTACCTAATTAAACCACCTAATCTACCTAGTATTCCCAACATGGGAAGGGTAGAGTTTTTAAGGTACTTTATTTTATTTCTTCCTATGATCCTCCTTATTCCAAGCTTTATTTTTTATTTAGTTACCTTGGTTTCTAATCATCATTTACCCTTGATGTAAATTTACCTAGTTTTCATTCCTTACTTATATTTACTTTTTTTTTAATGATTCCAAGGGTGCCAAGTTTGGTTGTGCCCTTCAAGAATTTCCCTAGAAGTTCCAAGGGTGCCACACCTAATAGTTTACTTGTGATGCCAAGGGTGCCAAGTTAGTCATGCCCTTCAAGAAATTTCCCTGAAGTTCCAAGGGTGCCACACCACTTTCCCTTCAAGCATCCAGTGACTACGAGGGGAAGGTAAAGTGTAACATCATAGACCACTATCATCTCTTATGTTTCTTGCTATAATGAGACTAATGGTGTTAGGGATCAAGGCATCTGCCTTGATGCACGCCCCCGATAAACTCCTCAGGAGCAACCCAACTTTGGGACCTGCCCTCATGGCATCGTGATCTTCAAGGCAAAGGTGTTTCAATCCTTCCAGCCCAAGTCCCGGCGGGAGTGCTAGTGGGTGAGATCAGGGACTCTGTCCCACCCCTCCCATGTAGTTCCATCCACCTGTACAACCCCATCATCCATATGTGAGTCATTCAGTCAAGCAACTAATCTGTGCTTGCAACCATTAACATATCATCAGAATATAATTAAACATATATGGCAGATTTCAAGATCGACTTAGACTTTCAAAGATGAAATAATATGAATTTTCATCAAACTAGTTGTCATCAACTCGTCATATGTGAGTGCCTCTGATGGTTTCCTGCCATACTCAATAATCATCAATAACAAGGTTTACATAATAGCATCATTAACAATTCCTAGTCATTCACATCATTGTCCATTGTAAGCCTGGACTAAAGAAAATAGGTAACATAGGGGACACATCCATCATGGCTATCATTATAATAACATCAAATAGATAACAAACATAACCATTTATACCACAATCATCATAATATCAATAGAGAACATGCATAACCATTACATTCACTAATAATAGAGACATGCTTCCGGATCCTCAACCTGAGTTCCTCAAAGACTAAAGTATCTAAGATAATGTCATATTAAGGTCAGGAAACTAGAGTGGGCACTACAACAAGGAATTACTACATCAAGAGAAACACAAATCGACTTTAATGTATAAGGCATTTGAATATATATATATATATATTCAAATGCTTGATACAGTAAAGCCGATTTGTGTTGCTCTTGATGTATTAATTACTTGTATAGATCGTCATTGAGGTACTTTGTTAATGCAATCATTTGAGGGTTTAGGCAAAAGTCTTATTATTTTATCATATTATCCACAATAGTATTTTCTTCACTGACATAAAGAGTAATCTACAACAATATACTCTTGGTATCATCTTATAATACTTATTAAAGCAAATAGTGTGGAAAGAAGGGTACTTGCAAGAGTTTTGATAAACACTCACTACAATTCGATCAAGTGTAGTGACATAGCCTTAAAATAGTCATTGTTTCCTTCAACAATCAATAGAGCTTATTAGCATAGAGACATTCTATAATACATTAGCAGTGAGAACGTAACTAGGGCACATGAACAAGTAAGAGGATCCAATTTTGACATGATAGTTTCTATAGTGAGGATGTATATATAACTATCCTACAAATGACTTAGTATATCATAGTATAGTTATGGGATTATTACATAAGATACTATAATTTTGAATGACATAGTAATCATCTAGACGACAAAAAGTTTGATATGTGACCTTGAACAAAAGTAGGTACAACACTAGTGACACTTCTCTAAAGACTTTGTTAGGATTTTCACTATCTATATATAGTGATACAGTGTTAACAAGTGATGTGATTATATGTAATGGGACAACAAGTAACACATTAACACTGATACAATACATTGACTTTGACTTAACACAATTACATGACTTTGAAATCAAGTAATTTGATTATGACGTTAAGTATTGATTGACTTAGTGATCATTATATGATGAGACACTTGAATTTGACTTTACTTAACTATGAAACTATATGAAAATGATGCATTACTATTAACTTGACACTTAGATATGACATTGACAATACGTTGACACCAACTGTATGTTGAGGTACTTAGACCTATGACAATGATGACCTAAGGATTTGTCTTGTAGTGATGACCTAGAGAGAGTGTACAAGTGACACAATTGTAACTTTCGGGGCAACAAGTCTTGAAGGCATTATCATCTAGTTGTACAAGCATATTGATGTAAATATGGATAACAGGGCTTTACCAGTTGAGAAGAAATGTTTACACATATGCTAGTAGCTCTCTGAGGGAAAAGTTTGATAGAATTGGTAGTAGGTCATATTGACTACCTGAGGCACCTTTATGTGTGCCATTATTTGATAGTAGGGCCAGATGGTTGTAGCATCATGTGCATCCTGATGATAACAATGGTTGTGCATTGATGACTATTCATTCATGAGCAGTGGCATGTAGTGATTGTCAACAATTGTGCATTGATTTGTATTGATAGTGATATAGAATGTGCAGTGACAGTGATGTGCAATTGAATAGTGATAGCTTAATGTGTACCCTTGTGTAGTGATCAGTTTGTGGGAACAATGATCAATGGTTGCATGGATTCACTATTTATTCTACATGTTTCTTACAACTATTCTACATTGTTTCAGAGTACAAGGGATCTAGTCTAAAAATTGTGAAACATGGTCTTCTGGATCGTCAAGGCAGTGATTGGGGTCACCTTTAGGTTGTGGCCTGAGAACACTTAAGGGTTGCAGGGTGGTGCTAGGGAAAGTTGTGGCTTACACAAAGCATTGTTGCATCCATTATATTGTGGCTAATAAACTAACATGGCAGCAAATCATCCTCTCTGACAACAACTAGTAAATAGAGTGTTGGGGCACTCATCAAGTTGTAGCCTGATCTACAGGGTGTTAGGGTGTCCTTATGGTTGAAACAAGAGATTAGGGTCAAGTAGCGTCCTACTGTATTGTAGCATGTGAATTAGGGGGTTGACGACTCTCTCATTTGTAGGTGAAATCTTGATGTAATCAATTTTCTCTTAACAGGGAGAAGATAATTACTAAATAAGCATTCAATGGTTTTTGACCCGGAGGGGGTTTTCCACCAAAAAATATCTATGTCCTCTATTTTACCTTTCTGCATTGATTGTATGGCATTGTCTACTCTTGATTATTGTTCATGATCGTCTCAAGAAGAAAAATAATAACAACTTAAGATTAACTAATTCTCTTAAAAGGATTAAAAAGTGCTAATTGCTAAGAAATATTGATTCACCTCGCCTCTCAGTATTTCCAACAATTGATCTCGGAGCTTGGTTCCTTTAGTAATAGCTTAACTGCCTAAAGGAAGTTTTCAAAGCATAGATATGGGAAAGTAAAAAAGGTAGGTTGCAAGGATTTCAATGAAAGGTACACGTACAACAAAATCTAAAGAAAGTGAGTATTGTGTACCAACCCTTGATTTTGATGCAGATAATTACTTGATATGTGAATCGATGATGGAAGTATATTTGCAGGCACATGGAGTATGGGAATCAATTGTTTCTAGAGACACATCTACCGAAAAAGCTAAAAGGTACAATTCAAAGGCCATGAATGTAATTTTGAATGTTTTTCTAAATTCTGTGAAAACAAAAGTTGGTCAATGTTCAACAGCTAAAACTCTTTGGAAAAAGCTTCATAATATCTATTCAACAAAGAAATTAGGTCAAGATGTTATTTAAAATTTAGATCCATCTATTATGATGAAGAAATTGGAGAAATGAGTAAGACATAGCTTCAAAATCAAGTGATCAAGGTGATAAAGGAACTCAAAAGTTAGAAGAGAAAGGCAAGACTTTTGGAAGAAAAATTGAAGACCACAAAAGAACTCAACAAATAAAATGAAGAGTCCAAGAAGACGATTAGCAGGATTAGAACTCAATTGGAACAAGTCAAGAATACAAAGACACAAGACATCAAGAGAGAAGTCCAACAGAAGCAACAAGAACTCCACATAGCATTTGTAGAGATTAGCAGACTCAAACAACAGATGCAGGAAGCAAAAATTAAGGGAAGGAATGTGATCAAAGATACATATCTACAGTTGACCAAAATCAAAAGGAATTGGAAACCTCTTCAACTGATCTAAGAAAGCTCATGATTGAAAATGAGGAGTAGAAGGAACAAATACAGACTCTCAACAGAGAAGTAGAGAAGACGACTCTTCTCAAGCTATAGGTCGAGGAGGCAGAAAAAAGTAGGGAGATCTTGAAAAGATGATTTCAAGGAGATCTTTCTCAAAAGAAAGAAGAACTTGATGTAATGCTTAATGAGATCAACAAGATCAATGAAAAGGACCATTTACAGGTTATGGACAAAACAAATAAATAATTGGAAAAAATAATAGGTAAGGCTCCAATTGATGAAGGTACAAGCTCCACATCTTCACACAATGAGATTGAGAAGACGATTGAACAAAAGAAGAACATTGTAACTCTGAAGAATGATGCTAAAGTAGTTAAGGATAAAGGACGACAATAGACTATAAAGACTACAACATCGCCTCTAAAGAAGAATGATAAATCTTCCAGGTATGCTCGTTTATTTAATGGTTATTATTTTTCGTGTGCTAACTATGGACATATGGCCAGGGATTGTAAAGTTGTTGACATGTAAAATTATCAAGGACCATTGCATCCAAATGAATTATCGTTATTTCTTTTTATGTGCTAACTATGGACATATGGCTAAGATTGTGAAGCTTTTGACAGGTACAATCATTATCTAAAAAACCCTAGAAGCAAGTTTGCAGGATCACAAGATAGGTTCCATGATGATTTTGTCAGAAGATAATACATGCTATATGGGCCAAACATTGAATGTTTCAAATGCCATAACTATGGCCATAATACTCACGATTTCATATATCTAATGAAATCATCTATGGACACCATTGAAAGTTTCAAGTGTCACAACTAAGGACACATAGCTCATCATTATAGGTACAAGATGCCATGAACCATGAATGAAAAGCTTGACGACGAGAATACGAAGGTTTGGAAAAGAAAAAAGGTAGGAGATGAACAAGGACAAGATGATCAAGAAAATAAAGAAGGAAAGAAGGTCTCAACAATTATGCTTTCAGGATTCGTAACAAGTTGTAAGGAATCAATAGTTGCTTTAGTTAATGACTCGAGTCAAGTTGGTCCGTTAAATGACTTACTATTATGAATGATTCATCTTATCGACTCGTTGAAATTTGAAGAGGAGGAGTCTCTGTAGAAGTATATGGCACAAGTCTATGGTTGTGTTGTGGTGAAAACACAACCCCACCATTATTGACTTGCTCAACTCAAATAATGGGGACCCTTTCTATAAAATTTTTGGCTAAACACCTTTTTGGATTTTTATTTAGTTGATTGCCCTATGCTTTTGTTAATTTTCGTTTTCTTTGGATTCTTATTTTGATTGCTTCGTTAAAATCGATTTTTTATAAGCTTCCCATTGACGCTTGTTTCATCTCATTTGGTCAATTGGTTTGAAAATGGTACTCATTTGAAGTCTCATCATTTATGTAGCCTGGGTTAAAAATGCATAAAATGTACAATATTTCATTTTGTAAATAAATTAGTTCAATAATGCATTCATTTTAAATATTAACCCCTAGTGAGTTTTACTAACATTTTTTCATTTTTACTTAAACAGCCAAATTATTAAGCATTGGGATTTAAGAAATTTACTCCAATTTCCAAATCAATTACTAATCTTAATAAACCCATAATATCCAAGTGGCTGTAGTTTATTTTTATTCTTTTTATTTATTTTCCAAGTAGCTATAGTTTAGAAACTAAAATTCATAAAATAAAAAACAAAATAAAGTTGATATTTAATGTTAAATTTTAAATTAATTAAATTAATTAATAATTAATTTAATTAAAATAAAATTCAATACATAAAATATCAATATAATAAAAAATATATAATAAAATTTTCCGATCGCATCAGAGGCTTTGATCGCATCGGGAGTTTTCAAGTGACACATTTCTAAAAACCCAATGGACTCAATCCCCCGATCCCGATCATAAAAAAGTGCATGCATCGCATCGGGGGTTTTTCACTTGACACATTTTTGAAACCTCGATAATCTTCATTCTCCCGATCCGATTTGCCGATAAGCATAAGTCAAAGGGGCATTCAAAGTCTTATAACAAATACGATTTTGGTTTAAGGTTTTGAACTCACTCATACGTATGAGTGAAATAGAGTGGAGTGGTAATGTAGTTATGATATAATATATTAAAGTAGTTATTTAATATTTTAAATTAATTAATATATAATATTTAATTAATTTATTAAATTAAAATTTAAATATCATTTAAATTAATATTAATTAGTTATTGATTAGATTAAAATTTGTTATAAATAGTTAATTATATTATTAGTTAGATTAATTAATAATATTTTATTTATAATTAATTTAGTTTATAATTAAACTTAAATTAGAATTAATTATTAGATAATTAAAATACTAATTTAGGATTTAATTTTAAATTAGAATTTTGATTTTTTAGCCCAGCAACAGAAATTCCAGAATTGTGCCAAAATTGACTTGCCAACTTTAGAGGCCCATAGATTGAGTTTTACTTGGCCAAATGAGGCCCAGGACAGCTCATTGGAAAGATAAAGTCAAGGGGTATATTTCTGAGGAGGTTTGACTAACAGATTTGGTCATTTATTGGGTCGAAAATCAAGCAGAAGATCAAGCTCTGAATTTTGAAAACAAAATCAATTTTCTGAGTTTTATTTTCATTTGTCCAAGCCTCTTCTAATTGCAGATTCGCTCATCAATAATATCCTTGACCAATTAAACCATCCCAGGCATCAATAGAGAGCTTATATTTTATTTTCAATTATTTATTTAAATAGAATTTGATTGGATTTATTTTAAATGCCAGCAATGATATTTTGATTTGATTGTTGCATCTTAATTCATTTTGATTTCTTTTTGCAGGAAAATAGTAGAAGAAATATGGAGAAAAGGATCTCAATCAATGAGAAGGCTCTAGCAATTAAACATTGGAATTTTGAGCAAATAAATTTAGATTGGGCAGATTTCTCTTCAACAAACCTTCCTCCCAAGAATTTCTTCACAAATATTATAAATAGCATATTACAGAATGTAATAGAGGCCGCTCTCCTCTGCAATTTTAGACTTCTGAAAGCACTTCTGTAATAGGAATTTAGAGTTGTAGGAGGGAGGAGAGAAAATCTCAGATCTGGGGATTATTGAGGATTTTTCCTTTGTATCTTGAATTATGCACGAAGCACAAAGTTTGCACTATTATGGCTTTAGCTTTGAAAGTAGAAGTTCAAGCAATGTAAAGAGCTGTTGGAGACCAAGGACAGAGAAATGGATGAAATAAATTGGTATTTCTAATACTACTGTTTCAAATATCAGTTTCATTTTTTTGGTAACAGGAATGCCTCATTTTATTCATGTTTGTGCACTATTGTCAATATGGGTAATTTGTCTCAATATTGTTATTAGGTATCTCTGTTCTTATGAACTAAAATCTGATTTCTGAGTAATTATTTACTCAGAAATTTGTCTTATAAATCTGATTTATTGAATGGTAATGTGTTGTGAACTATTTCCACATATTATTGTTTAATTATTGGATTTACTGATATGATAATCAATATCATTTTTGTGAACTACTTCTGGGAATGTTGTTGGTTTATTATTTCAGTTGATAGGTCTCAATAGGATGTGTTTTGGTATCCATAATGTCAGTTAATTGAACTACTTCATTAATTTGATATTCATTATAAACAAGACATATTTAAATCCCAATACTTTAATTATATTGCTCTTAGTTGGGTTAGATCTATATCTGCCTAATTAAGATAGGATTAAGATTAGTTTCTTTTTGTTTGCATTATAGAATAAGCTTGCATTTAGATTAAATTCTACATTTTTAAGTCCTCTTCTCAAAGAGGCAAAACTTTAGTTGTGGTTTGGCTGAACCCAAATCAGCTTAAGGGTCATTCTCTTGCCTGATCAACAAGAAGAAGTGATCTGATATCCCTGTCTATTGGTAGTTAAAGATACATCATAAACCAATAGCGATAGGGAGAAGGTAATTGGACCTAGTTAAACCAGTTGGAGCCACTAATCCAAATGGAAAAGGAGCTGCTTTAAGGTCTGGACCGGGTGGTTATCCGCCATTGTTGTTGTAGCGATTTTCGAGGCATCAACAGGTTGATAGACATATAGTTTGAACAAGATGGTAGTTTCATTACAGGTACAGGGGGAGAAGAACAATTGAAGGATTGCAGGTTCGCAAAGGATGGTTTCTCTTCAAGGGAAGCACATACATGACACAGTTCCATAGGGATTGTCATTGATAAACTATTAAAATAGGTTTTTCATTAGGGGGATCACAGAAAGATAACAGGTCCACATGAGGCAAGAAAATTCTTAGGGGGAGTAACCCTTTTCCATTGATGTTAAAAGGGGATAGAAAAATTGAGAAGGAGATTGGAATCTCGAGAAGGAGGTGAAGCATGAAGGCATGGGGAGTTTTACTCACAGGAGGAGTCTAATGGTTAATGAATTCTTCTTAGTAATTTTTGGATTACATCAATATGGAAGCTATACTGTTGGATGGTTGAAAACCCAAGTCCTAGGTTTTGGGTTCCCTAGTCTAATGTGTACCCCAACATTGTGGAGGGTTTTTGGTAGGTCGAATCATTGAGTTTGGGTTAGAGATCTATGTCATTATGTTCTCCTCAAAGAGATGTTTATGTTGATATGTAGTACACCAAGAGAGGTCTCTTGGTTTGAGAGATATTCACAATTGAATTTGGTGACCCCTGTTTCTGGGCTAAAACCCAAAGGGGTACTGACATGGCACCTCCTCCTAGGGTTGTCAACATATGCCATTGTTTATCACTGTGATCTCACCCCATATAAGTTACATAATTTCAAAACCAAAGACGATAAATCAATCATTGACTTAATACAGTCATGTGTCACCTACAAAACACACCAAAGAGGGTTAGTGTACAAATTCCTTAGAGCTTAAACAAACAAATTTATAGTACTTATAAAATAAATTTTCCATTTATATTAACACAAAATATATTAATTAAATCAATTTTAATATCTTTATGACTCCTCATAGAAGGTCTCTCTAACGTTCACCTAAAAGCCTTCCAAAATCTATAAAAAGGGAGACATATTCACTCTTAAGACATATCATATCTCAAAAATTCATCTTGGTGTCTAGCTTTGAAATAACTTTGACCTGCCTATGGTTGGGACATCTAAGGGAGAAAAGGAATTAAGGCTTGTTGAAGTACATGGACAACTTTTGAGGAAGTGAAGTTAGTCCTGTTCTACTTGGTTTTTTTAGGTAAGTTATTTTGCTTGTTGATCTCCTACTTCATGTTTGGTTGGGAAACTTTCTTTGTGTGTATAGACCCTGCAGTTAGGGCATACTTTTAGGAACAATGAAATATCTGGGTTGTTTAGGATTCTTTTGTTTCCTTTTTACTTTGGTGATTCGTTGGAATAGGAACTTTGTTTATTGGATTTCGGTTGAGAAAAATAACTTCATGACCTCGGTCATCATACAACAACAAGAAGGAATCCATTTCATAACCTTGAATAAACTAATTAAGGATTTGCACCTGTGTAGTAGGACATCTTTCTAACCATATTACATAGACCTATTAAAGGACAACAAGGCATGGCATGATAATTAGCTCCATGACTTTGGTTCTCTATTGAAACATCACTTATCAAATCTTGTACGAAGTATTGTGATTGAGGAATTTCAATCCTCAAGTAGACCTAAAACTAGGGCACAGTATAGTGACATTTTGTCTCTATGAATTTAGACATCGTTGTCATCAAATGTTTTTCAATTATAGAGGCCTATTATATTGAAGGGATATATATATATATATATTCAAATGCTTGATATAGTAAAGCCAATTTCAGTTGCTCTTAATGTGGTAATTCCTTGTATAGATCATCATTGAGGTACTTTTTTAATACAGTCATTTGAAGGTTCAGGCAGAAGTCTTATTATTTTATCATATTAGCCATAGTAGTATTTTCTTCACTGACATAAAGAGTAATCTATAGCAGTATACTCTTGGTACCATCTTATAATACGTATTGAAGAAAATGATGTGGAAAGCCATTCTATAATACATTAGCAGTGAGAAAGTAACTAGGGAACATGAACGAGTAAGAGGATCTATTTTTGACATGATAGTTTCTATAGTGAGGATGTCTATATATCTATCCTACAAGTGACTTAGTATATGAGAGTATAGTTATGGATTATTACATAAGATACTATAATTTTGAATGACATAGTAATCATATATACGACACCAAGTTTGATAGGTCACCTTGAACAAAAGTAGGTTCAACACTAGTGACACTTCTCTTAAGAGCTTGTTAAGGTTTATACTATCTATATCTAGTGATACAATTTTAATAGGTGATGTGATTATATGTAATGGGACAACAAGTAACACATTGAAATTGATACAATTAATTGACTTTGACTTAACAGAATTACATGACTTTGACATCAAGTACTTTAATTATGATGTTAAGTATTGATTGACTTAGTAAGCATTCTATGATGAGACACTTGACTTTGACTTTACTTGACTGTGACACTATATGACAGTGATGCATTACTATTAACTTTTCACCTAGATATGACATTGACAGTAAGTTGAAACCATCTTTATATTGAGGTACTTGGACCAATGACAATGATGAGCTAAGGATTTGTCTTGTAGTGATGACCTAGAGAGAGTGTACAAGTGACACAATTGTAAGTTTGCGGGGAAGCAAGTCTTGAAAGCATTATCATCTAGTTGTACAAGCATATTGATGTAAACATGGATAGCAGGCCTTTACGAGTTGAGCAGCAGTGTTTACACATATGCTAGTAGTTCTACGAGGGCAGAGTTTGAGATAATTAGTAGTAGGTCATAGGGATGACTTGAGGCACCTTTATTTGTCTTTATTTGATAGTTTTGCCAGATGGTTGCACCATCGTGTGCAGCCTGATGATAGTAGTGGTTGTGCGTTGATGACTATTCATTCATGAGTAGTGACATGCAGTGATTTCCAGCAGTTGTGTAGTGATTTGTAGTGATAGTGATATACAATGTGCAATGACAATGATGTGTGGTTGAATAGTGATAGCTTGATGCGTAAAATTATGCAGTGATCAGTTTGTGGGAACAATGATCAATGGTTGCAAGGATTTGACATTTATTCTACATCTTTCTTACAATGATTCTACATTGATTCAGAGTAAATGGTACCCAATCTACATTGATTCAGAGTACATGGTATCCAACCTGAAAATTGTGAAACGTGGTCTTTTGGCTCGTCAAGATAGGTGATTGGAGTCACCTTCAGGTTGTCGCTTGAGAACACTTTAGGGTGGCAGGGTGGCGCTAAGGAAAGTTGTAGCTTGCATAGGGTGTTGAGGAATCCATTCAGTTGTGGTTGATAAACTAATAGGGCAAAGACGCATCCTCTCCGATAGCAGCTGGTAAACAAAGTATTGGGGCACTCATCAGGTTGTAGCCTGATGTACAGGGCGTTGGGGCGTCCTTCTAGTTGCAATAGGATATTAGGGTCTAGTAGAGTCCTACACGTTGTATCTTGTGAATTAGGGGGTTGACGACTTTATTATTTGTAGCTAAAATCTTGATGTAATCAATTTTCTTTTAACACGGAGAAGAGAATTACTAAAGAAGTGTTCGATGGTTTTTGACCCGGAGGGGGTTTTCCACTTAAAAATCTATGTGTCCTCTATTTTATCTTTTTGCATTGATTGTATGGTGTTGTCTACTCTTGATTATTTTTTATGATCGTTTGAAGAAGAACAATAATAATAACTAAAGATTAATTAATGCTCTCAAAAGGATTAAAATGTGTTAATTTCTAAGAAATACTTATTCACCCCCCCTCTCAGTATTTCCAAAAAATTGTATCAGAGCTTGGTTCCGTCAATAAAAACTTAAATGTTGGAAGGTAGTTTTAAAAGCATAGAGATGGGAGATGGGAAAGTAAAAAAGGCAAGTTGCAATGACTTTAATGGAAGGTACAGGTACAACAAAATCTGAAGAAAGTGAGTATTGTGTACGAACCCCTAATTTTGATGCACATAATTACTGGATATGGGAATCGATGATGGTAGTACATTTGCAGGCACATGGAATATGGGAATCAATTATTTCTGGAGACACATCTACTGACGAAGCTAAAAGGTACAATTCAAAGGCCATGAATGTAATTTTGAATGTTTTTCCAAATTCTGTGAAAAAAAAAGTTGGTCAATGTTCAATAGCTAAGTATCTTTGGGAAAAGCTTCGTAATCTCTATTCAACAAATCAATCAAGTCATGATGTTATTGAAAATTAGGATCCTTCTAATTATGATGAAGAAATTGGACAAATAAGTAAGAAAAAGTTTCAAAATCAAGTGATTAAGGTGATAAAGGAACTCAAAAAGACTTTTGGAAGAAGAATTGAAGACAACAAAAGAACGCATCAAAGAAAATGAAGAGTTTGAGAAGATGATTATCAAGCTTAGAACTTAGTTGGAACAAGCCAAGAATACAGAGACACAAGACCTCAAGAGAGAAGTCCAATAGAAGCAACACGAACTCGACACAACGTTTGCAGCGATTAGCAGGCTCAAACGACATATGCAAGAAGTAGAAATTGAAAGGAAGGAATGTGATCAAAGATACATATCCACAGCTGACCAAAAGCAAAAGGAATTGGAAATTGTTGTAACATTATTCTGCCTTTTACATTCATATGTAAAAAAAATGTATATATAAAGAAAAATAAAAGAAAAAAATGAAAAAGGGTATATAAAAAAAATGAATATGAAAAAATGACAAAAATAAAAAAATAGACATATATTCAAAAAAAATAAAAAATGATGAAAACACTTAGAAAAATCGAAAATATGCGAGCCAACTTAAATGGCGCATTAGATATTAAATAAATGATGTTAATCAGTTTAAATCACAATTTTAAATGCAATTATTTAGTTTCTAGTAAAGTGTTTTTTATATGACGTGTTTGTCGCATGTGTTACTCGTCATGCTACAATAAAGCGCCACAATCTTTTCTGCGGAGATCGATGGCCCTCAATGACTTCTAACCACCTTGCCCCTCCGACAGTTAATCAAAGGGGGGCAGGGGGTCTTAAAAGTGTATTCCCTCCATCCTTCTTTTATTACATGTCACTCCCTCGATGATTTCGGACCCCTCTCTGTCTAAACCACTTACTACTCACCCCCCTCTAAAATCCACCTTCCCTTATTCCTGCCTAAATAACAACTGTTATTTCCGCTCCCGCCAATCCAATCCTCCTTCTCCAAGTGTCCCATTCCTATTTTCAACTATGATTTACCATTAATTATCCATTTGAATGATGCAATCGTTGCCAAATTTAATGAACCTAGTCCATTAATGGGTATTTCTAACAGTAAATGCCTTCAATTATAAAATACAAAAAACCTCCTTCAACTGTTTCTTTCTCTAAATTTTTTTACAACCCAAGCAACTGAGCCCATTACTACAACCAAGAAATCAATCTGAATAATTTTCTTCCTCGAATATTGCAAGCAACCATCTCTCGATTAACTACTGTCTCATGTTCCATAGTTTTTTTAATTTCTTCAAAGGGTAAATCTAAAGTTCTTGTATAAAACCCTATTCTCCCCCCTGTAATTGACTTAGATCACCAACCCTTAGTAGATCAACATTACAAAATCTCTAAAACCAATTGTGAGTTTTATCTCTACGAACTCCACAATTGGTTAAAGCAAAAATTTGTTGATCTCAGTGACGAATTGAATTTGTGGGACTCCTTCCTACCTCAATTCATTTTTCCACAAACTCACTATTTCCCATAATTTGTCTCATGGTGCCATTTCAGATAGATACCTAGCTAGAGATATATTGTTTCCCAAAACATCTTATTTGCAATTACCTATAAATCCATATGTCAGATGCTTAAAATCCAAAATTCAGCCTCTTTGCACCCTTTCTCTATAAACTCCCTCGTGGAACTCTACAAAAGCCCAACTTTTCCCCACAGAACTAAATTTTTTGAGACATTTTTGCCTGAAAATGTTCAATTTCCAAAGAAAAAACCCACCTTACTCATCCTAAATGTTTCTGGAGATGACAAAACAAATCATTTCTATAGTTTCATGTTTGTTGGGCTATCAAACTAATCAATGGGTTGATGAATCAATTATAGGTTTTCTATCAATGTTCTCAGTAGGAGAAAAGCCTTAACTTATTTTTCATTATAATGAATTTTTGGCAGAGGTTATGCATGAATAGTTTCTCAAATTTTCCACTGAAGGAGTTTTCAAGCATGCTTTAGTATTGGTTTACTTTTTCTTATTTCATCAATCAGATAGATTTCAATTTCCACTGTAGAAACTAGATGAACAGGGAAATCCATAGTGTGTGATTCATTGGACTTCCTTGGTAAGGAATAATACCAATTAATTCACATTAAGTGATTATATGGATCAATTTTTATATAGAGTTTCTTGCCTTCTCAACAATGATGCCGAACCTAGAATTGGACCTAAGATTAAGAGAATTCTACATCTCAGTGAACAAGAAAAGACAAATGACTAGTACCTACATGAAAACTACATAAAGGTAAGGGTTTATGGATGTGAATTTCCTCCATATAAATTGCCTAAATTTGTTCCCTGCAAGGATTTTTGCATTAGAGTATATTAGGCAAATGATAAATATGGACAAGCTGCACTTTGTGTCAGCCAAAAAGAAAACTCAGTTTAAGATCAAAACTCAAGTTGGACCTTTCATTTGTAATGCCAGAACAACAACAAAGGAGGTAGACCTTCTCCTTAAACAAATTAAATTCAAACTTAGTTTTTCATGGTCATATGATCCTTTAGTAATTTTCTCAAAGCTGAGAGTAGAGCAGAAAATTACCACTTATGCTCACACTCCTAGACCTGAAATTGAGTAGTACATGATCAAGATGAATATCAAGAAAATACATTGCAGGAAGCAAAGGAACAAGTACTTTATTCTACAACATCACATACTCCAGTGACACAGGTAAAGCAGGAAAAAAGACCAAGGGAAATTGTTTCCCCTCTAGTTTCAGAAATTCAAGGGAAATAATTCCAAATATACAAAAAGAGGCAAAAAACTAATCCAATAGAAGAGTCTGTGCAAGAAGAAAACACATAGACTACAATAGTCTTAACAGGACCTTATGCTACTACTTTTCCTCGAAATGAAGAAATTTTGGTAGGGCCACCAACATCTTCAGCTCCTCAAGAGCCATTCGAAACATCTCAAACATGATAATTAGCCCATGATCAAGTTGAACCAAGTATATTTGCAAGATATAAGGAAATAAAAAAGAAGAATGAAATTTTGAAAGATACAACCTATTCTCAGTTTTGGAAGAAAACAACATAATCACAACACAAACCTCTCTTTGCTTTTGATACCGATAAAGAAAAAATGCAAATAACTTTCCTTGAACCTAAAGTTCCTTTTCCTAAAGCTACAGATGACTACAAAAAGTCCATTTTTTCTTTTGATATTGAACAAATCCATCCTATTGATCAAATGGATTTTCATAAATAGACATGTGAAATGCTATATTATACTCTGACAAATTCAGTAATGGAAGCATCCAGCCTCCAGGCTTCAGTTAATAATATCTAGTCTCAATTAAAATTAGAAAACATATCTTCTTTGGCTAAAGACACCAAAATAAAGTCTTTAGAGGATTTGGTGATTAAATTGGGATATGATCCCAGAAATGTAAAAGATGTTGATGAGATAATTAAAAGAATGAATGTTGATATTTCATCCTTAAAGAAGCAACTCAAACTTCCATCTACTAAAGATCCACAAACAAAGGAAGCTAGTGAACTAGAAAAGGAGAAAGTAGATATGTTCAAAATCATCATTGAACAAAATGCACAGATTCAGAAAATGGAGGTTGAAATAGAAAAAATACTAAAAGAGAAAGAGAAACAATCAACTCAATCAACATTCATTCCTCTAACAACAATTCCAATCACAGGTACATCAACAGCAGTGGCTTCTACTTCAACAGTTACTACAATAGTGGAGACACAGTTTGCAGGTAGACAAACTGAATTAATTTAAGATATCGAAGATTTATTTATCAAAGGGCAGGAGATTGAAAAACTGAAAGCTCAACTTAATATCCTCCAAGAACAAAAATTGAAAGTTGATAATGTTCATTTTTCAGAGCTTTAGAAAACTCACAGATTAACTCAGAGGATTGAATTTCTAGAGAATGAATCTTCTATGGCATAGAAAATTTCATGAGCAAAGAAGAATATAGGGATAGGAATTAATGAGTCCATGACTAAAATGTGGCCTTCAATGCAAATTATTTTTGAGCAAGAAGAGTTAGTACAGAAATAGAAGGAGCTCATAGAAGAAGTAAAGGAAGAGTTGGGTCAAAAACTAGGAGAAGATACTAACTTGATAAAAGTTTCAAATTCAAATACAAGAGAAGAACTGCTAGAATATGAGATTGAAGATAGAACTGAGACCATTCTTGAAGTAAGAAGAGTTCTTAATAAAAGAAATTTAATGCTAAAGTTAGTTAATAAATATTAGAATCTGGAGGCCAACATTAAAAAATTCCATAAAAATTTTAATATATTTCATCCAAAACGACCTCCAGGTTTAAAGGGGATGGGAGACAAATTAGTTCAGCTAGAAAATTATAAAAAAAATTATATTCCAGAGCAACAGATAAGTCCAAATTTTCCACCATAAAAGGAACTATTACAAGGAAGGCTTAAGTTTCGAATTATTGATCAAACATGAAATAAAACATTTGTTTATAGTCCAACCCACTTTCCAGAAATATACTGAAGTGGATGAAACATAGAGAAGGTTAATTAAATATTTCATTCGAGATGAAGAAAGATGGGATAAATTATGTCAACTTCTTGAGTAAACATATATTAATCTTCAACAACAAAGCAACAACCTTTTTAATTGAGTCATCACCTGAATCCTCAAAACCAGTGCCAAAAAGCTTGACCAGTTTAATTTTCCTATATCCTTGAGCTACTTTTGTAAATAGTTTTTAGATATTTTGCAAAGAAACCTTGATATTTAAATCAATATATTTTGAGAAAAGTTGTATAAATACTTCATAGATCGAAGTACAAAGGTTTGAACCCTTGGAATAAGCTATCGAGCAGAATTGTATTCATATGAAGTTTTTTCCTGAAATTAATGAAAGGATTTTGAATTTTCCTCAAAGCAGTTTGTGTTCTTGTGAGTTCTTCATGGTATTTCATTTCATATTTTAAATTTCTGCATATATTTCATTTTAAATGGAGAAATCTTGGTAAGATAAGGTTAAGTGTTAACCTGTCTGAATTTCCCGTGAAGTTATAATAGATTAAAGAGACCAGTTTATTAGACTATTTGTTTGAGATAAATCCTCTCGATCTTTATATTTTCACTTCTTCATCAATTTAAATATATTTTTGTTGGGCTATAAAAATACTCTATCTAAATATTTGATAGACCATAGATATTTTGATTTTTGCCTTACACATCTATTTTAAACCAAAGTTCTATCAAGAGGTAAAGAACAACCCTTTTATTATATCATGATTAATTAAGATTTAGCACTTGTTTGAATTAGTTTAAAACATTGGTCATTCAAACATTTAAAAAACCATCAAAATATTTTAGATGCTCTAGCATAATTCCTAACCTAGAATTACCTTCAGAGGTACAACAAAAACCTCTTCAGCTGATCTAAGCAGGCTCGAGATTGACAATGAGGAGCAGAAGGAACAAATACAGGCTCTCTAGAAAAGTAGATAAGACCACTCTTCTTAAGCTATAGATTGAGGAGGAAAAAAAAAAAAGTGAGATCTTGAAAAGATGGTTTCAAGAAGATCTTGCTCAAAAGCCAAAAGAACTTGATGTAATTCTTAATGAGATCAACAAGCTCAAAGAAAAGGACCATTTACAGGTTATGGACATGACATATAAAGAATTGGCAAAAAGAACCGACAAGGCTCCAATTGATGAAGGTACAACCTCCACATCTTCACACAGTGAGATTGAGAAGATGATTTAACCAAAGAATAATGTTGTAACTTTGAAGAATGATGCCAAAGTAGTCAAGGATAAAGGACGGAAACAGACTACAAAGACTACAACACCGCCCCAAAAGAAGAATGATAAATCTTTCAGTTATGTTCATTTATTTAATGATTATTGTTTTTCATGTGCTAACTATGGACATATGGTGAGGGATTGTAAAGTTTTTGACATGTACAATTATCAAGGACCATTGCACCCAAATGAATTATTCAAGTACGCATGTTCATTTCATGGTTATTTCTTTTTATGTGGTAACTATGGACATATGGCTAGGGGTTGTTAAGTTTTTGGTAGGTACAATAAATATCTGCAAAACCCTAAAATCAAGTTTGTAGGATCACGGGATAGGCTCCACGATGATTTTTCAGAGGAAAATACTTGCTAGATGGGCCAAACATTGAATGTTTCAAATTCCATAAATATGGCCATAACGCTGATGATTGCAGATATCATATGGAATCACCTATAGACAATATTGAATGCTTCAAGTATCACTACTATGGACACATAGCTTATCAATGCAGGTACAAGATGGCATCAACTATGAATGAAAAGCTTGACGATGAGAATAAGAAGGTTTTGGAAAGAAAACAAGTACGGGATGAACAAGTAAAACATGAGAAAGAAAAGGAAGAAGACAAGAAGGTCTCAACAATTATGCTTTCAGAATTTGTAACAGGTTGTAAGGAATCAATAGTTGCTTTGGTTAATGACTCGAGTCAAGATGGTCTGTTAGATGACTCAATATTCTAAATGAATTAGCTCATCGACCCCTTAAAATTTGAAGAGGAGGAGTTTATGCAACAGTATATGGCACAAGTCTACAATTGACAATTATATAGTTTGAACAAGATGGTAGCTTCATTACAGGTTCAGGGGAGAAGAACAGTTGAAGGACTACAGATTCACAAAGGAAGTTTTCTCTTCAAGGGAAGCACATATAGGACATAGGTCCACAGGGATCGTCATTAATAAACTATTATAAGAGGTTTCTCATTAGGGGGAGCATAGGTAGATAACAGGTCCACATGAAGCAAGAAAATTCTCAGGGGGGGCAACCCTTTGTCATTGGTGTCAAAGGGGGAGAGAAAAACCTGAGAAGGAGATTGAAATCTCGAGAAGGAGGTGAAGCATGAATGCAATTTGAGTTGTAATCACAAGAGGACTACATGTGTTGCCATCAATGACAAAGGGGGAGATTGTTGGATGGTGATTGTCATTGATGACAACCCATGGAGTTGACTGGGTTTGAATTTGACCAAAAACACCAGTCATTGGTGTCAAATGGTTATTGAACACTTCTTAGTAATTGTCAGATTAAATCAAGATGGAATCTATACCATTGGATGGTTGAAAACCCAAGTCCTAGGGTTTGGGTTCCCTGGACTGAGGATGTACCCCAACTTTGTCGAGGGTTTTTGGTAAGCCAAATCATTGAGTTTGGGTCAAATATCTATGTCATTAGATTCACCTCGAAAAGATGTTTTTTTTTATATGTGGAACACCAAGAGAGACCTATTGGTTTGAGAGATATTCACAATTGAATTTGACGACCCCCGTTACTGGCCTAAAACCCCAAGGGGTAGTGACATGACACCTCCTCCTACAATTGTCAACATATGACATTGTTTATCAATTTAATATCACCCCATATAAGTTACATAACTTCAAAACCAACGACAATAAATCAATCATTGACTTAATACACTCATGTGACACCTACAAAACATAACAAAGAGGGTTAGTGTACAAGTTCCTTAGAGCTCAAAAAAACAAATCTATAGTACTATAAAAAATATTAACATTTTTTATTAATAAGAAAGATATTAATGAAATTAATTTTAATATATTTATTAATCCTCCTAGAAGGGTTCTCCAACGTTCAACTAAAAGCCTTCGAAAATCTATAAAAAGTGAGACCTATTCACTCTCAAAACATTTCATATCTCAATGATTTATCTTGGTGTCTAGCTCTGAAATAACTTCGACCTACTTGTGGTTGGGACATCTAAGGCAGAAAATGAATTCAGACTTCCTGATGTACATGGACAACTTTTAAGGGAGCGAAGTCAATCCTCTTCTTCTTGGTTTGTTTAGGTAAGTTCTTTTGCTTGTTGATATCCTATTTCATGTTTGGTTGGGAAACTTTCTTTGTGTGTATAGACTCTACAATCAGAGCATACTTTTAGGTACAGTGAAACATCTAAGTTGGTTAGGATTCTTTTGTTTCCTTTTTACTTTTGTGATTCGTTGGAATAGGGACTTTTTTTATTGGGTTTCGGTTGAGAAATATAACTTCAGGACCTCGATACTCATACAACAAAAAGAAGGAATCCATTTCATAACATTAAATAAACTAATTCAGGATTCATATCTGTGTATTATGACATCTTTCTAAGCACATTACACAGGCCTATTGAAGGACAACAAGGCATGGCATGATCATTAGCTCCATGACCTTGGTTCTCTATTGAAATATCACTTATCAAATCTTGTATGAAGTATTGTAATTTAGGAATTTCAATCCTCAAGCAAACCTAAAACTAGGGCACAATATAGTGCCCATTTGTCTCTATGAATTAATACATAGTTGTCACCAAATGCTTTGCAATTATAGAGGCTTAAATTGTTGAAGTATATTATATATATATTATATATATATATATATATATATATATTTAAATGCTTGATATAGTAAAGCTGATTTGTGCCACTCCTGATGTGGTAATTCCTTGTATAGATAATTATTGAGGTACTTTGATAATGCAATCATTTGAGGGTTCAAGCAGAAGTCTTATTATTTTATCATATTAGCCACAATAGTATTTTCGACACTGGAATAACAAGTAATCTACAATAGTATACTCTTGGTACCATCTTATAATACTTATTGAAGCAAACGATGTGGAAAGAAGGGTACTTCCAAGGGTTCTGATCAACACTCACTACAGTTGGATCAAGTGCAGTGACATACCCTTAAAACAATCATTTTTTCCTTCAACAATGAATAGATCTTATTGAAATAGAGACATTATATAATACATTAGCAGTGAAAAAGTAACTAGGGCACACGAACAAGTAAGAGTATCCAATTTTCACATGATAGTTTCTATAGTGAGGATGTCTATATAACTATCCTACAAGTGACTTAGTATATGAGAGTATAGTTATGGGCTTATTACATAATATACTATAATTTTGAATGACATAGTAATCATCTTTACAATAACGAGTTTGATATGTCACCTTGAACAAAAGTAGGTACAACCCTAGTGACACTTCTATTAAGAGATTGTTAGGATTTTCACTATCTATATTTAGTGATACAATGTTAACAAGTTATGTGATTATATGTAATGGGACAAAAAGTAACACATTGACATTGATACAATATATTGACACAATTACATGACTTTGACATCAAGTACTTTGATTATGATGTTAATTACTGATTTACTTAGTGAGCATTGTATGATGAGACACTTGAATTTGAATTTAATTGACTGTGACACAATATGAAAATGATGCATTACTATTAACTTGACAACTAGATATCACATTGAGAGTAAGTTGACATCATCTGTATATTGAGGTACTTAGACCTATGACAATGATGAAACAAGGAGTTGTCTTGTAGTGATGACCTAGAGAGAGTGTACAAGTGATACAAATGTAACTTTGTAGGGAAATAGGTCTTGGAGGCATTATAATCCAGTTTTACAAGAATATTGACATAAAGATGGATAACAGGGCTTTACCAATTGAGAACCAGTGTTTACACGTATGCTAGTAGCTCTATGAGGGCAAAGTTTGAGAGCATTTGTAGCAGGTGATAGGGATGACCTGAGGAACCTTTATTTGTGCCATTATTTGATAGTATTGGAAGATGGTTGTAGCATCGTGTGTAGCTTAATAATAGTAGTGGTTGTGCATTGATGACTATTAATTTGTCAGTAGTGACATGCAGTGATTGCCAAAAATTACTCAGTGATTTGTAGTGACAATGATATACAATGTGCAGTGATAGTGATGTGCAGTCGAATAGTGATAGCTTGACGCGTACCATTGTGAAGTCATCATTTTGTGGGAACAATGATCAATGATTGCAAGGATTTGACATTTATTCTACATATTTATTACAACCATTCTACATTGATTCAAAGTACGGGGGATTCAATCTGAAAATTGTGAAACATGGTTTTCTGGCTTATCAAGGCAGGTGATTGGAGTCACCTTTAGGTTGTGGCCTAAGAACACTTCAAGGTGGCAGGGTGGTGCTAGGGCTAGTTGTGGCTTACACAAGGCTTTGTGGCATCCATTCAGTTGTGGGTGATAAATTAATAGGGCAGTGAACAATCGTCTCTAACAACAACTGGTAAACAAAGTGATGGGGCAGTCATTAGGTTTTAGCCTGATCTACAGGGCGTTGGGGTGTCCTTATGGTTGCAACAGGATATTAGGGTCTAGTAGCATCCTAGAAGTTGTAGCCTGTGAATTAGGGGGTTGACAACTCTCTCAATTGTAGCCGAAATATTGATGTAATGAATATTATTTTAATAGGAAGAAGACAATTACTAAAGAAGCGTTCAATGGTTTTTGACTTATATGGGGTTTTCCACCTAAAAATCTTTGTTTCCTTTGTTTTATATTTCTACATTGATTGTATGGTTTTGCCTACTGTTGATTATTGTTTATGATCGTTTGAAGAAGAAAAATAATAATAACTGAAGATTAACTAATGCTCTAAAAAGGATTCAAAAGTGTTAATTGCTAAGAAATACTGATTCACGTGCCCACCCCCCGCGAGTATTTCCATTAATTGGTATTAGAGATTGGTTCCTTTAGTAACAAATTAACCATTGGAAGGTAGTTTTTAGAGCATAGAGATGGGAAAGTAAAAAAGGCAGGTTGAAAGGATTTCAATGGAAGGTATTGGTGCAATAAAATCTGAGGAAAGCGAGTATTTTGTACGAATTCCCGATTTTGATGAAGATAATTACTGAATATGGGAATCGAGGATGGAATTACATTTGCAGGAACATAGAGTATGGGAATCAATTGTTTGGAGACACATCTACCGATGAAGCTAAAAGGTACAATTTAAAGTCCATGAATATAATTTTGGATGTTTAGGAAAATTATGTGAGAACAAAAGTTGTTCAATGTTCAACAATTATAGCTCTTTGGGAAAAACTTCATTATCTCTATTCAACAAAGAAATTAGGTCAAGATGTTAATGAAAATTTGGATCCTTCTGATTATGATGAAGAAATTGGAGAAATGAGTAAGACAAAGTTTCAAAATCAAGTGATCAAGCTGATAAAGGAACTCAAAAGTCAAAAGGAAAAGACAAGACTTTTGGAAGCAAAATTAAAGACAAAAAAGGTACACATCAAAGAAAATGAAGAGTCTGAGAAGATGATTAGAAAGCTTAGAACTTAGTTGGAACAAGTCAAGAATATAGAGACACAAGATCTCAAGATAGAATTCCAACATAAGAAACAAGAACTCGACACAATGCTTGCAGAGATTAGCAAGATCAAACTATAGATGCAGGAAGCATAAATTGAAAGGAAGGAATGTGATCAAAGATACATATCCGCAGTTGACCAAAAGAAAAAGGAATTGGAAACCTATTCAGATGAAATAATAAGGATCAAGAATGAAAATAAGGAGCAAAAGGAACAGATACGAGCTCTCAATAGAGAAGTAGAGAAGACCACTCTTCTCATGCTACAGGTTGAGGAGGAAGAAAAAAGAAGGGTCGTCTTGAAAATATGGTTTCAAGAAGATATTGCTCAAAAGCAAGAAGAACTTCTTCACAACTGTTAGAGTCTTCTGGTACCCCAAGTGACCTGAATATGGCTTTACATGAAATTCCCTGAAGATAAGCTTCTTGAGCTCACTATTGTCTGACACATACATCATGTCCCTAAATCTCTCCAAGCCATCTTCCATGAGATGATAATCCACATCCTGATCACCTATAATTTGTTGTTGTAACCTAGGCTTAAGATGTTAATACCTATCATCATGTTGCCTTTCCTACAAGATATGATCTTGCAAGCCTATCCGATAAGAACTCACTGCTACAATGTGATTTACATGTACTTTTGTACTAAGAGCATCCTCAACCTTGTTCTTCTTACCTTTAATGTACCTGATCTCAAATTCAAACTCACAAATCATAGCCAACCATCTAGTTTGACTGGAATTCAGATAAGGTTGTTCAAATAAGTACATTATCCCACTATGATCACTCATCAGAATAAACCTCCTGCTAATAAGATAATGTCTTAATATTGTGAATCACATAATTCTATTCATGCTCATTCAACTTCCTTGACTCATAAAATACCACCTATCCTTCCTGCATTAGGACTCCATAAAGTCCTCTCTTGTAAGCATCTATACATACCACAAAATCTTTGTTTGGGTTTGCAATATTCAAGACCAGAACATTTGTAAGCAAATGCTTCAATTTCTTGAAACTATCTACACACTCCTCGGCCCATTCAAACTTTTTCCCTTTTCACTGCAAAGATGTAATAGGATAGGAAATTCGTGAGAATTTTTTGATGAACCACTTGTAATAACCTACTAGTCCCATGAGTGATCTAACCTCATCCACATTCCTAGGTGCTTCCCACTCCATAATAGCTTTGATCTTTTCCAAGTCTACTACTATAAATTTTTTGGAAACAATATGTCCCAAGTAATGAACTTTTGTCTAAAATAAATTGCATTTACTAAGCTTGGAATAAAACTGATGCTCTCTCAATAATCTTAATATCGCTGCTAGTTGTTTTACATGCTCTTCCTCATTCTTAGAATAGATCAATATGTCATCAATGTATACTATCACAAACTTGTCCAGATAGGGACACAACACACTATTCATCAAACAAATGGAAGTAGTTGGAGCATTAGTAAGACCAAAAGGAACTACGGCAAATTCATAATGCCCATACCTGGTATGAAATGTGGTTTTGTAGATGCCCTCTTCTTTGATGTGTACCTGATGATATCTTGATCTCAAATTAATCTTCAAGAACATTGCTTCTCCCTTCAATTGATCAAGCAAATCATCAATCCTCGGCAACGAATATATGTTCTTAATAGTCACCTTTTTCAACTACCTATAATCATTACACAATCTGAGAGTACCATCCTTCTTCTTCACAAACAATATTGGTGCACCCCAAGGTGACACACTTAGCCTAATGTATCCCTTGTCAAGAATTTCTTTAAGTTGCAACTTCAATTCCATTAATTATGGTGTGCTCATCCTGTGAAATGCCTTTGATGTTGGTGTTGCTCCTGGGACTAACTCAATAGAAAATTCCACTTCCTTGTGAGGTGGTAACTCTAAAATCTTTGTAGTGAATGCATCCTGAAGCTACTGCAAAAACATATACCTCTTAGGTACTTCAGCATTCTCAAGATCCTTGCCTTTGTTACTGGAAACGTGAACTGCAAACAATACACATCCTTTCCTACAACTATGTTTTTGTTGCATAGCTATAACCATTCTCACTGATGTAGGCTTCTTCTTCCCCTATAATATTCTCTTCTCTCCATCATCATCTAAGCACTTAATAGCCTCATCGTAGCAACCTACCTTAGTTCTGTGAATGTACAATCAATCCATACACAATAACATATTGTATGAACCCAATGGAAGCACATTCATATGCATTGATGTAGGTATACCTTTCAACTCAAATGCACAAGCTCTCACCCAAGAACTCTTTTCTTAGTACCTGTAGCCAACTGCACCAACCAAGAATCTACATGCACTTCTTTATTCAAGCAACTCTTATCCACCAGGTAAGGACTGATATAACTATAGTTATATCCAGGGCCAATAAAAATAGAAACAACTTGATCACAAAGCTTACCTTCCATATTGATAATAGATGCCCAATGATCAACCTGCCCATCATCCAGTGTTGCATAAATTATAGGAATACTATGTCTAACATCCCCAATTATATGTGCCTCCTATGCACTGTCAATATGAGTTCTTCCACCCTAATGTTGTGGAAAATATCTCCTGTGATTATCCTTGCCACAAGTCTAACATTGCAAAGGATTTCTTCCATCACCCTTGTTCTTCTCCTCATACTGAAATCCCTATTTCTATCAACTACATTGAATTTCTTGTACAATGATGCATTCTACTTGTTACCTACATCCTAAGGTATTCCTCATTTCTTGTCCCATTTTTTTTAGCCTTATCATTACCTTTCCAACCCTGCCTAGGCTCCAACTTATGCTTAGACTACTCATAACAATGTTTCAAATTCCTAATTATTGCCTCCAATCTCTGAGGCTTGTCATACTCAATCCAATCGTTAAAATCTAATGGAAAATCACTAACCAATATTTGAACCTTTGTCTTCTCATCCTTAAGATATGATACATACCTCAACAACTCCAAAAACTTAGTCATGTACTCATCATCTATCATAGATCCCATCTTCAACTTGTATAACTCCTAAGCCTTACCTTCATAGTATCTCTTTGATAAATATTTCTTTCTAAAGAGACTTTTGAACTCATGCCAACTCAACTCCTTTTTCCTAACGCTTCACGTATTCCCACAAGATTTATTCCTTTCCTTTGAGATTGAAAATAAATATCATGGATTTCATGTTCTATGCATAGTCATGTAGCTCAAAGAACTTCTTCATCCCAAGTAACCATGCCTCTACATCTTCTGGTTTCTTCAACTCTCCATCAAAGGTAGGAGGATTGGCTTTATTAAACTCATCTGAAAAGTACTAATTGTCATTCCTCCTGTACAGATGATAACGATGAAGACCATGTTGTCTCTCTAATCGAGAACTAGAATAGAAACCATATCCATGACCTCTCTTGTTATTTGTATTCATCCATCTACCACCTATGATCATGTAATCTTTATCTGACTTGTTCCCTCCATGAGAACTTGTAGTGGATCTGACTTGCAAATATATAAATATGCCAAAATAATAACACAATAGATGATAAGAGTTTCGTATATTTATTAATATCAAAACCCTTGAGGTAGGGTAACACCATACAATCACTCCTTAAGGAAGGAGAATAATCCACAAGCCATATGCTTTTCAATACAATGATACTTGACATGTCTCAATGGAGACTCTCTAGCCTCTGTATAGGCTTCATATATACAATACCATGGGTAATTAAAACAGGTCTCTCAACATCATACATTCAATAAAATGAGTTTATCACATTATTTCCTAACTGTTGGTGGTCCCTTGCATTATGCGGGTTAACCACTTTATTTATTAACTATGGCCCATTTATTTATCATCCTTACATTATTACATCATATTATTCACTTGGGTACCTCCCTCTATACCCCATATTATCCCCCCTAGGTATACTACATTTCACCCCCTTTAAGCATGTTTCATCCCCGAAACATGAAAAGAACACAAATAATAAGATCTACTCAAAAGAGTAGTCCATTGGTACCATATACGTGCATCTAACCATCCAAGAGAAAGGTGAACACTCGATGTAGACAATGCCTCGTTCGCTTGAGATGGAAGCTAGTTCTTTTAGTTCCTTTATGTTGATGTGTTGTGGGTGGATCGTCGTACCTCTGTGTGTGTCTTCTAGGCGTTGTCTTTCTTGTTTCTAATCATGTGCCACCTTGCTGGTTGTTGTCTTGTTGGGTGGTGTGGGTGGTGATATGCTGAAGTTTTAACTGAGGGTGTATCTTTCTTCAATTCCCCATCTAATGGATCCTCAATGGTATCAGGTTCCTTTTTTGGTACTTTAGTTTTTTTCTTTTCTTCTACGATTACTTCCACCACAGACTCCTTATCTGATGTGTTAGTAACTATAGAGTTTTTTTTCTTGGCCCTCCTTGGACTCTACCTATTTACTGATGGAAATATCTTGCAATGTAATATTCTTCTTTTTATACCAAAGCTTCAAGAATTTATTCTGCACATTAACATTGATAGTATGAACGGATTCCATCCAAGAGTATCCAAAAAAAAATCCACATTATCCATATCTGAAGTATAAAAATTAGAATGAAAAACATACTTATCCATAGAAATCGTCAAATTTGCATAAATTTGAACATCCTCATTATCAACCTATGTGTTTTCAATATGTTTTTCTAGAACTTCTGATTTTTTTGCCAATATAACATTGATAAAATTATTCTTGCAACTAGGATTGATAGACATAATTATCTTCTCCTTCTGAATACATCCATGAACATGTAATAAGGAGATACCAACAGAAAAAAAAACCCATTATGTTTCTCATTATCCTGTTTTCTAGCATGAGACCATTGGTTCAAAATGACTTTTTCAAATTCTTCATTAGGAAGGATTACCAACTTGTTTTTTCCAAGTGAGTTCACCCATATAACAACCTTGCCACTTAAATTTAACCATGGTGCCAATATCCACACCCTTGGGCAGTGTGACTTCTCCCATTTTAGGAATTATTCGATAGTAGGACTGTCATATTTACCTGTAAAAATTAGCTCGGTGGAACCCATGAAGTACAATGAGGGTTTTGAAAAAATTTACCTACTTTGTGCGTAAAATTTAAAATGCCCTACTTTGTGGTGGACTTGACCTGCAAATATATAAATATGCCATAAGAATAACACAATAGATGATAAGAACTTCATATCTTTATTAATATCAAAACCCTTGAGGTAGGGTAACACCACACAATCACTCCTCAAGGAAGGACAATACTCCACAAGCCATATGTCTGTCAATACAATGATACTTGGCATATCTCAATGGAGAGTCTCTAGCCTCTTTATAGGCTTCATACGTACAACACCATGGGCCTCACTATACCATACATTCAATACAATGGGATTATCACATTATTTCCTAACTACTGGTGGTCCCTTGCATTATGCGAGTTAATTTATTTATCATCTTTACATATAGCCCATTTATTTATCATCTTTACATTATTACATCATATTATTCCCTTGGGTACCTCCCTTTTTATCCCATATTATCCCCCCCTAGGCATATTAAACACTTGCTACCATATGCCCCATTTATCTTTTCCTCCTATCCATAATTGATTCATGGTTGTCCCTGTCGCTGCAAATCTAATAAGCTCTGAAGAATCAATGCATTAACCTCTGCTTGCTTTTCTTATGCCCTGGAAATTCTTTACCGTGACTGAATGATTATTTCATTATCCACCTTACAAATTCTTGTCCTTGCCTTTAAAATTTTCAAGGTATCTACTATGTCAGGAGAGTACTCATCTTTGTGCTAGTCATTTTATCTATAAGGGGAATCACCTAAACTATAATCCACCATTTTGCTTTTCATCTTTGATATTCTACTTCCTGCAAAAATACCATTTTACATAACCAAATATAAACATAATCCAACTTAACTCAGTGATGTTTGGTGGATGTTATCTCGTTTTCACAAATCAATCCATATTAGCACAATATATATTATATAACATCAACATATAAATTGTATGAACATACAAACATCATCAACCTCTACATGATGACACAACTGCAACAATGACTATCACAATGCATGCATAACAAACACATTGAAAACTAACATGAATGCATGCCAAACACATCCCTCCCATCCTGTCCAAGTGTTTGAACCTGGAAGCTCTAATACCAACCTATAACCACCGTCCCACATTTACCCAATTTCACTATACTACCAGGGTAAACATGAGACGAAGCATTACTATGACATGACCCAACCTCCAAGCTTTAGTTATGTAAGTGGGGTCGTTAACTGACAACTCATAGACATCCCTCAAGGCTTACAGGACACTCAGGGGCAAAGAACCACCCTAGGTGACCAAACCCTAAGTTGAAGCTACGTTTCTCACAACCTAACCCCCAACCGCGTGAACAAACCTACAAGGCTGTGGTTATAGGGATCCAACTGTGTTGGATGCAGATTTTGTGCATAATTTAGATAAATTTTCCCCCATTTTTGTCCATTTTACCTTTGAACCTGCAAACTTTACATCCTAATTATCATTTTCCTGGTTATAAGAAGCAACTTTTGTTGTGACATGCTAAATATGAAAGAAGTGATATATTTTTGATGGCTAACCAGGGTAAGTGTGGAAGAAGTTCTCTGGTTCTTTTTCCTTTAGGTCTTTCCCATGAATTCAAGGCCAAAGGATGGACAATTGTGTTGTTAATTCATGATTATGTTTTGAGGATTTGTTGTTACAAACCACTATTGTTACACCGCAATTTGCTGTTACACCTCAAGTGTTGTTATAAACCATTGTTGTTACACCTCAAGTTGTTGTTACACAACAACTGTTAAGACTACAGGTACTATTCCACGAGGCAACTGTCATGAAGCATGTATTATCTGTGGGCGATTAAGGAATTTAGGCAGTTGTGATTTTAGAAAATGATGTAACTTGAATATGCCTTGTATTTAGAAACCAATTGTATCAATTTCTATTTCTTTTAATATTGATTAGCATGAGAATCGTGAGATTATCACGACTGATCTGTTCTCTATTTTTGGCATGTAAACTTTATAAAAGGACTAAGTTCCATGGAAAGGAGGGGAGGCAACACAAGATAGTATCGTCCTTTTGTTTATGTAATTCACAATTATTTTAATACAAGAAAATCGTTGGTGATGCTTTTATAGATTTTGCATTGAATCCTTGACCAATTCACATTTCATCCCTACACCCTGCTAGGGAGGAAGCACCCTCCTCTTTAGTAGGGATTGTAGTAGTAGTGTAGCAGTAGATTAATTATTTCTTTCTTGTAAGTGTGAAGTTATTCTTGTCATTGTATAATCCATAGATCAAATTTACTTTTGTTTTTCAGATTTCTGATATGTTGTTACACAAGATTGATTTAAGTTGTAATAATTGACCAGATGGCTCAGTCATTGATATGGTGTGTGGCATGCCCTTTGCTTGGTAAAACATGAAGTGTGATTTCATTCTTTTGATTTCTGCATGAGTGTTTAATTTCTGCAATTGGTTCAATGCCATTTCTTTCTGTTCTTTATTTTTGTCCTTAATTGTTATGTATTGACACAGATAGTGCAGGCACCTTTGAAATAAACAAACCTACCCTAGTTGACAATTAAATGGTTGTGGTTCAGTCTATTAACAATGATTAAACTAGCACAACATTTTGGCACTGTTGTTGGGGAAGGTAATTGACGATACAATCAACCAAGTGTGTTTTGTTAATATATTGTTTCTAGTGCACTAGTGTTGGGCAGTAAGACGAGAGGTAATATCCTACGCATCGCTCTAACATACCTGGGCGATCTCACCACTATGATCATTAGGACACTTAGGGTGTGTGAAATCTTTGGATTTTCTTTAGACGTGTTTTCAACTTTATAGGTGTTGGGCGGTAAGACGAGAGGTAAGAACCTGTGCATCACTCTAATATATCTGAGTGGGCTCACCACTGTAGGAGCTGAGACACTTAGGGTGTGAAATAAATAGACACAGGATCCATGTGTATGGTGTACGAGTAATAGAGATACCAAAACACAACCACTCTAATAAATCATGGGAAAAACGGGTCATAAAAGGAACAAGAAGAGCACAAGTTTTGGGAGAAAAACATTTATTTAGGAACTAATTTCAAAAGCAGAGAAAGAACAATCAATCTCACAGAGGGATACAAGGAAAACTGGGCCACCAAAATTTGTTACCCCATAGCTAGGCTAGGAGTATCTGGTTCCTCTGTCTCCGGACCTCATCTTCCTCAACCTAGTGTACCCACTCCCAAAACTGTAGGCTCAATTCAAGAACAACAGTGGGGAACTAGTGGTCAGGACTTAGGTTTGAGGGCCAAGGAGAAACGAGTGGGGAACACCAAGGGCCTGGATCAAAAAAGAATTCATTTACTTACCAATATCCATATTCGGCCAGTGTGGTGAAACAGTCAGCCTCGAAGGAAAATCCTGAACTATAATTTCAAAAATATTCACCCATGGGACAGTCACCTAGAGAGCATGAAGGAGACTCATCATAGCAAGATTTAGGGGATCAATGAAGGGGGAAAACAAAAAAAATAACAAAAAAAAAAATAGATGCCACTATTACTACCTTTGAGTTCCCAATAAGTGATATAAGGGGTGAAGCTCCCATGAAAAACATTCCTTTTTCAGCTCTTCCATCTTTTCAAGGAATGGCTGTAGAAGAACCTGACACCTTCTTGTTTGAATTTGATGTCTTGTGTAGGAGCTATGATTATAATTCGGATGCTAAAAAACTAAAATTATTCCATGCTACTCTAAAATGAGTATAAATAATATGGTTTATGGGACTAGACTCTGCTACTATTCAGACATGGGGTGACATGAAAGAGACATTCCTATCCAAGTATCAAGACTATTGTCAGACCAGGGACTTGAGGGAGGAAATATTCTGGATGACACAGAAGGAGGAAGAAATCTTGGAGGATTATGTGGAACTATTCTATTATAATTTGTAGAGATCTAAACATAGTTATTTATATCCAGAAATATTGAAGACCATATTCATAAGGGGAATTAGAGATGGCTCCCTTGATACCCCGAATCTACTAGGAAAGGGAGACATATCTCAGGAATGATTTGATGAGATAATAAATATTTGCTTAAGATGCTCGAGAGGGCCATCGAGAGGAAGGAGCATGGTACGAGATGCCTCTGCCTTAATACAAAAATTTGAAAATGGAGATGTGACCAGGGCTGAGATCGGAAATTTGTTAGAGAACCTTAAAACTGATGTCCTCGGTACCTTGTCTGCTCAAACAATGACAACACAAGTAAAGAAAGAATAGGATAAATTTGATACAACTTTATCTGTGTTCTGCTTGAAATACAGGGAGAAGCATTCCCTGAAGGAATGCAGAGTAACCAACATCATCTTATGCAACATTTGTGATCTAGAGCATTCTACATACAATTTCCTAGAGTTTCCCAGACTGAAAGCAATGCTCAAAGAATCAAACAAGGAAGTTCAGTCTTCTTATTTCATTGGATCAAGGAAACCATGGAAACCATGATCCCCGGGTATGTCTCAAGATTTCTCTTCTTTTAATCCATGGAATAATACATATAATGCTCAAGAATTCCCATGGCAGTATTATGTTCTTTCTCCAGCACAATTTCCTTCACCTTGGAACCAATGGTCTCGCTCTCCATCTTTCCAATACTCTCCATATTAGCCATATCCTTGGACTCAGAATTGGAGGGGAAATTCCCTAGGTCTAGCCCCTCTTGCAATACCAATGCAACAACAATTACGGCTACCACCTCTTCAAACACCTGTTGCTACACCTCCTATACGACCCTAGTTACCAGTGCAACCTAACCCTAACCCAAACAATAAGTAACCCAAAATATTGAGGCCCCAAATACCTTTCATACTTACTATATAACTCCTTTAAGATGTAACAAAATTCATATTCGGTCAGGGAAAGTCATTAAACCAAAACACTCTCCTATTATCACTGAAGAAGAGTGTGAGTCACCCAGTGAAGATACGACAGATCTTGAAGTTGTTGTCACGCTTGTAACAAATGACTCGGGGAGGACTGTTGTGCCTGTAATATCTAATCCGAGTAAAGATGATACACCTATAACAACTGATTCGACTATGATAACTAAGGATTCTCCATATCCCCAAAGATTAGTCGAAGTTGGGATGACTTCGCAACCAGAATTTGCTTTCCTTACGGAGTTGAAAAATTTACATGTACGGATTCCTCTACTATAGGATATTAAATATATACCCATCTATGCAAAAATAGTAAGAGACCCGTGCATTAAAAAACCTCAGATGAATCCTAAGGACCCTGCTACTATTCATGTGATGAGAAATTTGTCTGAATTGATGACTGATCAACCTCTCTTAACCAAATATAATGATATAGCGAATCCCATTGTCACTATTTACATCGATGAAAAGCCCATTACCAATACATTGATTGATTTAGGGTCAGCCATTAATGTAATGACGAAGGATATCTTCACCATCTTAGGGTTACACGGAATAAGACACACACCTATAGTGTTGGAATTAGCAGACAGGTCCTATGTCAAACCTGAGGGGGTGTTAGAGGACATAGTGATCACAGTGGATTCTTGGAGATATCCAACCAACTTCCTTATGTTACAAACTAAATCAAACCTGGGGGGACATCCTTTGATTCTAGGAAGGGCTTGGCTAGCTATTGCAAATGCATTCATAGGATGCAGGTCTAGATCTATGATAATTTCAGATGGTCAGACCAAAAAAAACCTTAATCTCTACCCCTGAGTGAAACCAAGTATGGATTTGGGAAACCCCTTGTGGGATGAATTCGAATCCGAGTCAGATTAATCCCATCCACTTATCACCCTTAGTAAAGCTGAGTACTTCAAAGATGAGACAGAAGATGATATCATAAATGGTTTTATTAGTAATTCACTTTTTGTTACTTCTATTGAGGACTCGGGGGAGGAAGCTGTTGTAGAAGACTTGAGGTTTGAACATATGAAGACCACTCCAAACATCAAGAGCAGTCCAGTTGAAATAGAACCATGTAATTATCTAAATGTCAATCCAAACCTGACTGGTAAGAAAAATAGATTGATGTTGTAGAAGTACAAAAAGGCATTTTCATGGGATTATATAGATATGAAAGGGATCCATCCCATCCTGTGCACTCACCGCATCTATTTAAAGGATGGTTGTAATCAAGTTAGACAACCACAACGATGCATGAACCCTACACTAAAGGAGGTAGTGAAAGAAGAACCACAGAAACTACTAAATGCCAACTTCATTTATCCAATTTATGATAGTCAATGGGTATCTCCACTTGTCATCATCCCTAAAAAGAACAGCAAGTGGAGAGTCTGTGTAGATTATAAAGAACTCAACAAAGCCACTCAAAAGGACCATTTCCCTCTTCCATTTATAGACCAGGTCCTAGATACCCTGTTCGTGATTTTTTTTTTCATGTTTAGATGGGTTTAATGGTTACAACCAGATATAGGTTGCCCCAGAATACCAGGATAAAATGACCTTTACCTCTCCTTGGGGAACCTTCACATACAGGGTTCTTCATTTTGGACTCTATAATGCGGCAACAACTTTCCAAAGGGAAATAATGGGAATTTTCTCGGATCTACGAAATGGTTGTCTAGAAATCTTCATGGATGACTTTACACCATATGGTGATGCCTTTGAAACAACATTAGCTAATTTAGAAAAAGTATTAGAATGATGTGTGCACACTAATGTTGCTTTGAGTACTATAAAGTGTCACATGATCATGAATGAAGGGATTGTGCTCGGACATCTTATTTATGCTGACGGGATTAAAGTAGACCCTACTAAGATAGATGTAATATTGAAAATTCCAATTCCCAAGACACAGAAAGAGGTACGTATCTTTTTGATTCATGAAGGGTACTATAAGAGGTTTATAGAAATTTTTTCAAAGATTGCATATCCTTTATTCTCCTTACTTACAAAATATGTGGAATTTTTATAGACAGGTGTAGAAATTCTCACCGTAGATTAACCTGATAATGCAATATACTAAAGCAAGATACTTAATCTACTTCTACAATCAAACTTGCGAAAGGTTAATTGGTTTGAGCAAGATCAAACAGAACACATATAACAGAGAAGAAGGATCAATAGACATGAAACACAAAAGAATACTCCGGGGAAAGCCTTAGCTATTAACCCTGCTATCTGTATTATCATACAAGTGGAAATATCTTAGGATTACACACAGCTTTAGCTCTCACAACTATCCAGCTCTCAGCACAATCCCTCACTGCTGCTCATAGACATAATAGACAACTCATATGCCTTCTCCTCTGCCCTCCAAGCCTCCTATTTCCTTGCGTAGTTTTCCTTGGGTGCTCCAGTTGTAACCTTGTGTGACACTGATCTCACACACTACTCCAACACACTGTAAAACTACACAAATCGCAAGGAATGAATTCCTTCTACATGCAAGAGATATTCTTATAGGAAAATTCTTGCAACTGATAGTACACTGTCCCTGGCTTAATCTCAACTGGGTCTTTGTTTGAACTGACATGCATGAGCTATTTATGAGAGAATATTCAGTTATTTGGAGTACACTAGTTTCATGCATGCATGCATTAACTGATTGAACTCGGAATTAGTTCCTTAAACTGTTTGGAACTAATTTAACTAGACTTAAATCAGTTAACTGAGCTAACTAATTACAACTCAAATACAACTCATCCTTATCTCCTTAATTAAGGGATAACTTCCTTAATTTAAGGGATAACTATTGCATGACTTCACAAAGACTTCTAGCTTGAATTTCTC
>APFE031015646.1:220333-242867 GCA_000404065.3 Pinus taeda
ATTAACTCAAGATGAATTAATTAATTATTTTTCAAGTAGTTGGTGAGACTAAATTCGAATTTTAATTCTCAATTTTAATTCAAGGACAAATTAAAATTGGAATATTCTTGATGCCACATTTCAACACTCCCTCTCAACGAGAAAGGGATTATCTGCCACCCCAATCCTGTCTCTATGGAACTCGAATTTACACTTTGAGAATGCCTTAGTCAAAATGTCAGCATCTTGCTCCTCGGTCGAAATATACTGCAACAACATGATCCTCCTCGCCACGCAGTCTCTGAGATGATGATACCGAATGTCGATGTGCTTGGACCTGTCATGAAATACTGGATTCTCAAAGAGTTTGATACAACTCTGATTATCAAAATAGATCATAGTTGGATCCATCCTTTGATCAAACAAACCAACTAGAATTTTTTGCATCCAAATGGCCTCACATGCTGCCTGAATTGCAGCCATGTATTCAACCTCTGCTAAGCTGAGTGCAATCAACCTTTGTTTCCTATTGTACCAAGAAACTGCAGCTGACCCAAGGTTGAAAATTCCTCCTGATGTGCTCTTCCGATCTGATGGACTCCCTGCCCAATATGAATCAGTGAAGCCCTATAGCTTCACTCCCTCTGTATGTCTATACCATAATACATATTGATATGTGCCTCTAAGGTATCTCAAAACATGCTTAGCTGCCTTCCAAAACATCTTGGTAGGCTAAACCATAGCTTGACTCAACTGGTTCATCGCATGGCACAAATCTGGTCGTGTGTTCACTAAGTACATCCGAACCCACAAGCTAGCGATACACAGTAGCTTCTACTGCTTCTCCAGAAGTAGCATCCTCCTTCCTCCAGGTACCTACTAGAGGATTCTACATGGGCTTGCACTTCTCCATGTGGAATCTCTTGAGTATCTCATTGGCATACTTGCCTTGAGACACAAACAACTCCACATCCTTCTGCCACACTTCAATGCCAAGGAAGTAGTGCATGAGACCCATGTCTTTCATCTCGAATTCTCTTGCAAGGTCCTCCTTGCAATACATGATCGACTGATCATCACCTGTTAATATGAGATCATCAACATAAACAACAATGATCAACTGCTTACCTTTTATAATGATGTGGTACAGGTTCACATCTGCTTCACTCTTTGTGATGCCCAACCCGGTGAAGTAGTTGTCAATCCTGGTGTACCAAGCACGAAGTGCTTGCTTCAACCCGTACAAGGATCTCTTCAGTCGGCACACATGCAACTCACGATCGAAGGTCTCAAAACCTTTCGATTTCTCTATGTACACCTCTTCCTCAATCTTTCCATTGAGGAATGTAGTCTTCGCATCCATCTGATGGATCTTCCAACCCATCTGTGCTAATAGTGACAACATCAATCTGATAGATGAGTACCTTGCTACAGGAGCAAAAGTATCATCATAGTCGATCCCCTCGACCTGTGAGAAACCATGGGCAGCAAATCTTGCCTTGTGTTTCTCCACACTACCATCAGTAACTTGCTTTACCTTGTAAAGCCAACGGGAACTCACAATTGACTTGTTCTCTGGTCTAGGAACCACATCCCAAACACTGTTTCGAACTATGGAGTCATACTCCTCCACCATAGCATTAACCCAAATCGGCTGCTGCACTGCTTCCTCAAAAGAAGATGGCTCGGTCTCAACACATTCCCCAACAAGGGCCATGTATCCAGTGTACCTATTAGGTGACCTCCTCTGTCTGCACTGAGAAGATGGTTCTCCTACATTCCCTCTCGCATCTGACAACAATATGTCAGCTTCTCTTGCGCGCTTCCATCCCTCTCTAGAAGACTCTGATTGAGTGGATGTCTCCACTCCTGGAACCTCTGCATGCGGCTACTCCGCATCAGTCTGAGGCTCCTCCTCCTTAGGAACCAAAAGTTCCTCCACAACCTATAGTTGGAGCTCCCTCTCAAGGGAAACTTGCATGGCCTTCTGCTCATCAAACTTGAGATCTCTGCAAACCACTATCCTCCGACTCATAGGAAAGTACACCCGATAGTTGTGAGGTGTATCAGTGTACCCCACAAATATTCCCAAATCAGCTGTCAGCTCAAGTTTCTTCCGGTCATCCTTGGTCACATGGAAATATACAGATGAGCCAAAGATCCTAAAGTGACCCACATCTGGTCTCTTCCCGGAGAAAGCTTCCTTTGTTGTCTTCATCCCAAGAATGCGATGGGGGCTTCTATTATGCAAATAGACCACTATGTTGCATGCCTCAGCCCACAAATGAAGTGGTAGGCCTTGGTCATGTAGCATCGCCCAAGCTGCCCCAAAAATCGTTCTATTATTCCTCTTGGCCACTCCATTCTGCTGTGGGTTATGAGGTGTCGTTAACTCCCGTTTAATTCCTTCCCCTGCACAGATGTCCTTAAACTCTTGAGAGACATACTCTCCACCATTGTCGCTTCTCAAGGCCTTGATCTTATTCCCTGACTCTTTCTCAACCAAAGCTTTGAAATCACAAGATTTTGAGAAGGTTTAATCCTTCTTCTGCATGAAATAAATCCAGGATTTATGAGAAAAATAATCATTGAAAATGACATAATACCTTTTTTTTGCGGTGGATGCTGTCGAGAATGGTCCACACACATCAGTATGAACTCGCTCCAAGATTGATTCAGCTCAACTGTCTCGAACATGAAAGGAAGACTTGGCATACTTTCCCAAGGTACAACCTTTGCATGTGTCCACTTGCTCAAGTTTACCTTTGGGATGTCCGGTAGAGATCTACTACATTATCTTCAAGGCCCCATGATGCAAGTGGCCCAACTGCCTATGCCATAACTCACCAATGTCTTGGCTTTGCACCAATTCTGCTTTCGAACTCAATGCAACACAATCATCTACCTCTAGCTTATAGAGATTCTTCACTCGAATCCCAATCCTCTTGGTCTGACCGTGGCTATGTGTTTCAGGAATGCCTTTCCTTTACTGAAGACAACATCGTAGCCTTTGTCCTCCAACATCGTGACTGATACCAAGTTCTTCTTCAGTTTAGGCACATACTTTACATCAGTCAGGGTGAAAGGAGCTCCATGCTTCCTCTAAAAAGCAACTGTGCCTTCTCCTGAAACACAATACTTTCCATCATCACCCATCTCTATGCACATCTTGAGGTTTTTCTCTTCCAAGGTACTGAATAAAATTTTATCGTTGGTCATGTGGAATGAGGCTCCACTGTCCAGATACTAAACACAATCCACCATCGATGAAACCATGCATGTGATGAGGGTAAAATCCAATTCGAACTGAGAGGCTAATGCCTCACCTTTTGATCCTTTTGAGGATCCCTTCTTGGATTTCTTCAATGGGTAATTAGTTGCATAATGGCCCACCTCATGACAATTAAAGCATCTCGCTTTAGATTTGTCAATGTTCTTCCCTCCATGAAAAGAATTCGATTTGGAATGGGAATCCTTCCCTTTCCCTTTCCTTTCCTTACTTTCTAAGGCTAGATTTTCTTCATCATCATGCTTAGATGAAGAAAAATATCTTGTGCTCCTCCTGATCTCCTCCTGTATCAGATCCGACCACAGTCATTCCCAATCCGACAGTTTCTTTCTTCCATTCACAGAGTCTTGGTAACTATTCCAGCTCTTTGGAAGACTTAGGAGAGCAAGTCTCACCATATCATCATCGATTTTCGTTATTCCCACACTACCAAGCTCATCTCTGTAGGTGGTGAGCTTGTTCGGATATGTAGAAATAGTGTCGCCCTTCTCCATCTTGATTTTCTGAAACTTATCCTTGAGCGCTAGTTTCCTATGGTTGTTACTATTTTGATATAGGTCCTTCAATGTCTTCCACATTGAATACAAAGTCTCCTTCCCATGGAAACTCGAGACAATATGGTCTTGAAGTCCCTCCAGAAGAATCCTTCTCACCTTCGCCACACACTTCTTCCATTAAGCCAATTCTTGTGCATTAGTTGCAGCTGGCTTGGGGATTTTGATCAATGAAATCCTTCAAACCATTGTCTTCTAATACCGCTTCCATGAGATCCTTCCATGCTATGTAGTTCAAGCTGCCATCCAAAGCATACTCGAGTCTCAAGACATTAAACGCCATTGGTGAACTTTGAGGTGTGATAAGAATTTTAATTTTGTACCCGCAACCAAGAACTTAAAACTTTGAATTTTACCTTCTTAGTATACTGTTCACACTCTGATCACCTTTGCTCTGATACCATGTATAAATTCTCACTGTAGACTAGCCTGATAATGCAGTATACTAAAGTAAAATACTTAATCTACTTCTATAGTCAAACTTGCGAAAGCTTAATCGATTTAAGAAAGATCGAACAGAACACATATAACAGAGAAGAAGAATCAATACACTTGAAACATAGAAGAATACTCTGGGGAAAGCCTAAACTAAAAACCCCGCTATCTATATTATCATACAAGTGGAAATATCTCAGGATTACACACATCTTGAGCTCTCACAGCTATCCAACTCTCAGTATAATCCCTCACTGCTGCTCATAGACAGAATAGAAAACTCATATGCCTTCTCCTCTATCCTCCAAGCCTCCTATTTCCTTGCAGAGTTTTCCCTGGGTGCTCCAACGGTAACCTTGTGTGACACTGATCTCACACACTACTCCAACACACTGTAAAACTGCGCAAATCTCAAGGAATGAATTCCTTTTTCATGCAAGAGATTTTCTTATAGAAAATTCTTGCAACTGATAGTACACTGTCCCTTCCTTTAATCTCAACTGGGTCTTTGTCTAAACTGACATGCATGAGTTATTTATGAGAGAATATTCAGTTATCTAGAGTACACTAGTTTCATGCATGCATGCATTAATTCACTAAACTCACAATTAGTTCCTCAAATTGTTTGGAACTAAGTTAACTATACTTAACTCAGTTAACTGAGCTAAATAATTACAACTCATCCTTATCTTCTTAATTAAAGGATAACTATTGCATGACTTCACAAAGACTTCTAGCTTGAATTTCTCCAACTAATTAATTCAAGATGAATTAATTAATTATTTTCAAGCAACTAGTGAGACTAAATTCGAATTTTAATTCAAGGACAAATTAAAATTGAAATATTCTTGTTTCCACATTTCAACAACAGGGAAGTGTGAGCAAACCTTCATGAAATTAAAAAACTGTGTATCAACAACTCCTGTCTTACAAGGACCGAACTAGAGTTTTCCGTTTCACATAGCTACAAATGTATATGATGCTATTGTGGGAGTTGTTTTGAGCCAGCTAGAGGACAGGAATCCGTATGCTATCTATTACATAAGAAAGAAATTGACAACTAAAATCAATTACACGATGACGGAAAAAGAGTTCCTTGTGATAGTGCATGCCATCAACAAATTTCGACACTACATCACAAGATATAAAGTGTTTGTACACACTAACCACTCTGCCATTCATTTTTTAATGAATAAACCAGTCACTAATGGTAGGATTGCATGGTGGTTATTGCTGTTACAGGAATTTGATATAACAATCCTAGATAAACATGGGAAAGATAATGTAGTGGCGAATTTTCTTTCTAGGCTAACTATTGGTAATGAATGCATGCCCATTGAAGATTCTTTTCCTGATGAATACCTCTTTTCTATTTCAACTCACTCACCGTGGTATGCATACATAGCTAATTATTTTGATGCAGGAAGATTTCCACAATACCTATCCTCCATAGAAAAGAGAAGAATTCTCCAGCAAAGTGCTAGATATTTGTGGACTGAGGAAATTTCTATCACACCGGGCCAAACCATCAGATCCGGTGTTGTGTGAGGGAGGATGAAATTTTTAATATCCTTAGAGCTTGTCACGAGAAACCTTGCAGAGGACACTTTTCAGATAAGAGGATAGGATACAAGGTGCTCTCAATAGGATACTATTGGCCCATAATATTTCAGGACGCTAAGAAATTTGTGAAGGGATGTGACAACTACCAGAGAATGGGTCAACCGCTCCAGTTAGATGAGATGTCGTTACAACCTCAAATAGTTTTAGATCCATTTGAGAAATGGGCCCTAGATTTTGTAGGACCAGTTAACCCTTTGTCCCAAAAAAATTCCTACATCCTGGTCTGCACAGACTATGTCACAAAATGGGTTGAGGCGAAAGCATTAATCAGAGGCACAGAGAAGCCTATTTCAGACTTTATGTTTGAAGACATTTTTGTTCACTTTGGGTTACCTAGAGAAATAGTGACAGATGGAGGGCCCTAATTCACATCTCATTTGATTCAAAAGCTAGTTGAAAAATACAAAATCTGTCATAGGATTACTTTTCCTTATCATCCACAAGCGAATGGCCAAGTGGAAAGCACCAACAAGGTTATTTAGCGAAATCTTACAAAGATTGTGGCCAGCCATCAGAGGAATTGGGCTGATAAAATTCTAGAGGCGTTATGGGCATACACGACTACATGGAGGAATACTATAAGATTCTCACCATGGTAATTAGTGTATGGTAAAAATACTTTATTTCCCATAGAGTTCGAAATCAAGAAATTAAGAACAACGCTACAGGTGAACTTGGATCTTGAAACAACACAAAAGAAACAATTGAATCATCTCAATTAGCTAGACGAAAAATGACTAGCTGCTATTCAACAAACATACATCATTCAACATCAAAGGGATAAGTGGCACAATAGATTCATTAAAAAGAAGAAATTTCAAAAAGGAGATTGGGCTCTATTATATGATTCGAGATTCAAGGATCTTAAGGGGAATCGTTGCACCAGGTGGCTAGGTCCTTATGAAATTGACACAATCTTTGACAATGGGATTGTGAATTTAGTTACCGATGACAATGTTAGGACACCATTACTCTCTGATGGGTACTGTCTTCGGCTATATCACAAACCCACTTCAAAGGATTCATTCATCAACATTGCCATGGATTCTGACCTTTATATTATAGGGGCAGGAGAAAATTCTCCCATGCTACCAAATTCTTAATTCTCTAATAAGTGTAATAGGTGAAAACCAACTTTTGTTGCCAGTTGTGACACCCAGTAAAAAAAATGTAATAAAAAAATGTAAATAAGAATGTGACTATGAAAATCTCTTATAGGGGTGTAGGCAAACAAATTGTGACATGAAAATGTTGAAAATAGCAACAAGAAATGTTAAAAATAGAATCCATAAATTCCAATTTAATTTGTCCTTGAATTAAATTGTAATTCTTTTCTCATAACAACTTGTAAATAATTAATTAAGTTTAATTAACTTAATTAAATTAGGAATTTCAAGTTGGAAGTCTTTCTAAAGTCATGTATATGTCCTCCCTATATTATAGGGGTCCAGGATGAGTTAAGTATGAGTGGTAATTAGTTAACTCAGTTTACTAAGTTAAGTCCAGTTAAATTAGTTGCAAACTGTTTGAGGAACTAATAGTGAGTTAATAGTCACTTGATGCATTAGTGCACTCAACTAGCACTGCTCCAGTTAACTGAAGATTCCTTCATCAAAAACTCATGCATGTCGATTCTGAGAAATACCCAGTTGAGACTAGAGTGCATAGATAATGTTATTTGTTTTAGATTTTTCTGAGTTGCACTGATAGTGCATGCATTTAGGAACTGATGAATTTCCCTCTAAATACAAGCTAATTATCTCAAGAATTGTGAATTAGAAGCTTAGAGGCTTGGAAATTTTGCTAAGTATTGGCCAAATGAAGTCATCAGGAAGAGGATAGGAAATACTTGCGCAGATTAAGCTCACAGTTGAGCAGAGCATATTGTATTCATCTGAATTCTTTGACCAATGGCGGAAGGAAATAGAAGGTTTGGAGAGCAGATAAGAGGCCTAGATTTGGCTTGAGCTTGCTTGTGAGCAGGGAGATTGATCATACCAAGTTCTAGTATTATTTTTGAGAGAACAAGCATTGTATTATTATCTTAGATTTCTGATATATGCAATACAAATAGTGGGGTTTTGAGTTGTGGCTTTCCTCGTATATTTATTGTGTTATGTTATATTGATTATCTTCCTCTTGTCGATTATTGTTTTTTTCGATCTTCATGTTCTTCCACTGTAAAGAGTAGAAGTAGATTCTTGTCTTTTGTTTTAGTAGATTGCATGAGCTTGTGAATCTACAGGAAATTCTACATGGTACCAGAGCTAGATTGTTTTTGGGCCGCGAGTTTGCAAAGAATATCTGAAAATTTTTGTGCAATTTTTTCAGAAAAAAAAAAATAGTAGATTTGGATTCCTTGCAAAAAAATTTCCAAATTAAAAAAAAAAATCGATCGAATCAAAGTTCGGATGAGTGAGATATCGCTGATTTAAAATCATCTCTTTTCCTAGAAAATTTCATGACGGCGGGATAGGGGAAAATATGGTGAGCCTTTCTCTTCTTGGACTCCCAAAGAGTTGGCATAATTATCAAGACTCTGTCAATGGTCAGGAGAAACTACTAGATTGGGAACGACTATGGTCGAATTTGGTGCAGGAGGAAATGAGGAGGGGCACCAGAGATGGGACCTCTTCCAAGGAAGTGGAAGAGGATTTTACCTTAGCGAGTAAGGCAAAGAAGGCCAAGGGAAAGATGTCCCAAGGTGAGGACAGTGGAAAGAAGATGGACGTGATGAAAGTCAAATGTTTTCACTATCATGAGCATGAGAACTATGTCAAGGATTTCCCACGGAAGAAAGCAAGCAAGAAGGACCGACAGTAGTGGCACCAGGTGAAGCTCTAGTTTCACAATTCCAACTTGATTTCACTCTCATTACATGCATGGCTGACACTGCAATGGGATGCGTGTGGTATCTTTAAAATGGTGCCTCATTCCATATGATGGGGAATAGAGATATATTTAGTGATTTTGAGGAGAAAGACCTCAAGCAGAGCATAGAGTTTGGAAATGATGATAGGTATAGAGCTACCGGGATTGATATGGTTACCATTTAGAGGGAGTCTAGCTCCCCTCTCAGGATCACAGATGTGATGTATGTTCAAGGACTAAAGAAGAATCTTGTTTCACTCGTGGTATTGGAAGACCATGGCTATGATGTGGCTTTCAGTAAGGGAAAGGTTTTCCTTAGACACATCACCACAAGACATGTGAAACAGATCGGTGCATGGGTCAAGAACTTGTATTCTCTTGACGTTCAAGATGCATGCAAAGCCTTGAGGAGCAAGGAAAAGGTTAGAGACCTGGTGGTTGAGAGGGAGAGTAAATTAACTCTCAAAATGTAGCCCTAGAAGAAGCCTTAGAAGCAACTTCAGGAAGTTGTGGAACAGCCACAACTAGAGAAGCTCAGAGGAGACCGATTGGAGAGATCCACTCAAGTAGGGAAGAAGCAGTCTTGGAGGCGGTTTTAGACAATTGTGGAGAAATCACAATTGGAGAAGCCGATAGGAGACCAAGTGGAGATATCCAGTCATGCAGAGACCTCCAGTAGGGGGAAATTTTGAGCCAAGTGGGTAGAGGGATCACATGCAACCATACCTCCAAGTGTGAGGTGGGGAGATTTGAAGTGATAGTCTCAAGAGCACTGAAATTGGATAGGGTCCATTGAGTGGTTTTATCTCATGGATCGTACCTTGCTATGGGAGCCCAAAGTACATAGTAGTGGGAGGAACCAGTGGAATTGATGCAGTCAGAGATCAAAGTGACAGAGCCTGGAGCAGTGAGATACTGAAGAGCGTAGAGAGGGTTGACAACAAGTGCAGAAAGGAAGAGTCAACAAAAGCACAAATTTTTCAGTTGACAGAGGCAATAGTAGTCAGAGGCTTTGATGACAAAGGCATCATTCTGATTCAGGTAGGATGTTTTTTGTTTTTGGAGTTGTTGGAGCTACAACACTCGAGATAAGTGTTGTATGCAGAACATTCCAAAGGTTCAAGATTGGGACCAAGTTAAATTCCCTTCTTGTTGAGAGGGAGTGTTGAAAATAGCAACAAGAAATGTTAAAAATAGAATCCAGAAATTCCAATTTAATTTGTCCTTGAATTAAATTGTAATTCTTTTCTCATAGTAACTTGTAAATAGTTAATTGAGTTTAATTAACTTAATTAATTTAGGAATTTCGTGTTGGAAGTATTTATGAAGTCAGGTATATGTTCTCCCTATATTATAGGGGTCCAAGATGAGTTAAGTATGAGTGGTAATTAGTTAACTTAGTTTACTAAGTTAAGTCTAGTTAAATTAGTTCCAAACTGTTTGAGGAACTAATAGCAAGTTAACAGTCAGTTGATGCATTAATGCACTCAACTAGCGCTACTCCAGTTAACTGAAGATTCCCTCATCAGAAACTCATGCATATAGATTCTGAGAAAGAACGAGTTGAAACTAGAGTGCAGGGACAATATACTATTTGTTTTAGATTTTTCTGACTTGCCCTGATAGTGCATGCATTCAGGAACCGAGGAATTTCCCTTTAAATACAGGATAATTCTCTCAGGAATTGTGCAAAGAAGTAAACGATTGGAGGCTTGGAAATTTGGCTAAGTATTGGCTAAAGTAAGTGATCAAGTGGAGGATAGGAAATAGTTGTGCAAGTTAAGCTCAAGATTGAGCAGAGCATATTGTATTCATTTGAGTTCTTTGACCAAGGGCGCAAGGAAATAAAAGGCTAGGAGAGAAGATAAGAGGCATGGATTTGGCTTGAGCTTGTTTGTGAGTAGGGAGATTGATCATACTGAGTGTTGGGATTGTTCTTAAGAGAACAAGCATTGTATTATCATCTTGTATTTCTGATATATGCAATACATATAGTGGGGTTTTGAGCTGTGGATTTCCCCAGATATTTATTGTGTTATGTGCCATTGATTATCCTCCTCTTGTTGATTATTGTTTTGCTCAATCTTTATGTGCTTCCGCTGTAAAGTGTAGAAGTAGATTCTTGTCTTTTGTTTTAGTAGATTGCATGAGTTTTTGAATCTACCAGAAATTCTACAGAAAACCACCATGTGTCGGATGTTACACATTCTTTTCTTTCTGTAACAACATCATTTACCTCATGCACATCTTACAATATGTTATTACAAGTTTTTTTAGTCCTTCCTCATTCTTTTCAAAATTTTGTAAGTATCTGTAAAGAGTAGCGTAAATAAGAAACTGTTGTAGAAATAGTGTTAGAAATTGTATTTGTTGTTACATGTGTAATAGCTAACAACTTGCAACAATGATCCAGGCGAAATCATCTCCCACAATAAATAGCATTCATCAACATCATGCTACATGAAAAATTGACACAATCAGCATGTCACCGCCATAATTAATTATATTGCTGGTACCTTTTCACCAGTCCCTTTTCACCACATCACCTCAAGTACGTCACACAAAAGGTATATCAATTTTTCCATCTGTTTAAAAATTATGGAAATTAATACGGCACCTTTTTTGACGGCCGAGGATGGAAGTCGCATTAAACTCGGGGGGAGGGTGAATCATTTCGCAATTTGCAGTTTCAAATTAAAATTAAAAGCAAAAATCTTGTAATCATTATTAAACCCTACCATTACTGTTATCTCTTTATGCTAATCATGCCAAGGACTAAAACGCATTTAAAGCCAAACCTCCATGATCCAGCATCAATAATGAGATCACAACATGTGTAGTACAATCCCCCTGACCCGAAATTCTTGCTTTTATTGCCTACTTCACTGCCCTGATATCAACCTCAGCGAAGCATTGCACCCTCATTTCAAAATTCTTAGAGGAAGAACAGAGAGAACACAAAGTGCAGTAAATGAAACAGAAATCAAAGGAGTAGCAGTCCGACACGAGCCCAATTCGACTGAAGCACTGGATAATTTCCATGAGGCATGCCAGATCTTTAAGGAAGTGGGATGGTTTGAGTTCTTTAAGTGACTTAAGGGATTAGAGGAGTCGGTTTCCATGGAATTGTCTAAAACCATGAATAGAAACCAGACGAAGGTTAGGGGAATGAAACTAGAAGTTTCAGAAGAATGGTTTAACCAAAATATCAATGAGCCCTCCCTTAAGGTAGGATTCCTACAAGGAGAAGAGCAATTGGAGAAAAAGGGCAGGAGAATTGACAAGTTATCACTCCCTTATCCATGGGGAGGTGTTTCCCTCTACATTATCAAGTACATTACTTGTGAAGGAAGGGAAATGATCATATTAAATTACCATTTTCTAGTGCTAAACCACCTTCGACATAGGCAGCTGATAAATCTCCCATATTTCATGCTAGAAAATATAAGGCACATGTCTGCTGCCATGAAAAAGTATACACACCCAGAGAGTTGTGTTACCAACCACGGTGTCATCAAATTAATTATGTTGGATGCATTGGAACATCAAGGAAGGAGCTGGGAGGAGTTTATGAGTAGATAGACAAGGACTTCCAGTCAAAGGCAAGCTGAAATACCCAATGACGCTCCAAGGGAAGTTAGGGAGACCAAAGAACAAGGGAAATCGTTGTGTGGTAGGATTGAGAAAAGATCATTGGAGAAGCTGATAGGCATTAGGATACCAAAGAAGAGGGTGAAATTCATCTCACAACTAGAACCTACACCTCTATTTAGAAAAGATCGGAGCAAGCACAAAGACACAATGAAATAGAAAGAAGGGGAACAGGCCCATCCGAAAGAGGTCCCTATACCAAGTAAGGATGAGACCCAAATTTTTCTACATAAAAATGAAAATTTAGAAAAAGAAAATGAAAAATTAAGGCAACAATTAGAGGAGAGTAAAGTGGAGGCACAGGTCCCAGGCCTAGACACCTTGATAGAGGTTGTAGATAAAAATGAGGGCAGAAACCACATCGGGTTTTGTATGTGCAGCATGTGCTAGAGATCTAGAAGCAACTGGATATAAAGTCTCTGCTGCAAACACCATGCAGGAGTTTGATTGAATCAAAGGGAGAAGACACAGGTGGGTTGTAACCGACAGACTTAGGATTTCGATAGAAACTCAAACTAAACCCTGGAAAGTTGTTACACAAGATCCCGTTAATGACATTGTTGCTACACAAGAACCAACAACTGAAGCAGAGCATTCCACAGAAAGAGACCTCAGAGCTGACACACAAGAACCTTCCAACAAAACTGCTATTACACAAGAACCGACAGCAGAGGTAGAGGCTACCTAGGAAGAAAAAGAAAGAGTTGAACCACAAGAACCTACTAACGAAGCAACAGGTACACAAAAAATGACAGATGAAATAGAGAAGCTCAATCCTCATGATGTTATTACATCCCCAAGTGATATTGCATGTGAAGGAACATAGGGTCCTGAAGCAGGATGGTGTTCATAGAAAATTTTATTGACATCAGAATTGCAGAAATGGAGACAGCAGGCACTCTCTTTACAAGATGGAGTGATCTCGCTGGAAGCACATCAGAAAGTGGTAGGTTCGCTCAAGGAAAAATGGGCTGATAAGAAATTGGTAGAAGAATGAGAAAGATGGGAAAAGAAGGAACCCATGAAGGAGAAAGAGGATAAATTGCAGCTGTTACAACAACAAGTTCAGGATTTAACAAATGATAAACACAAGATGCACGAACTCCCCCTAAATCTATTAGGGTGTAGAAGGCCCTCTCCATCCTACCCAGTCTTTCTATGGGAAATATTTTATTTATTTCAGTTGAAGGTGGTCTATCAAAATAGGCTGTATTTGGGTAATTCTACCCAAACTTTTTTGGAAGTTTTCCGTGCTTGTGATTTTAATGACCAAAGCTTACTATGCAAGCTATTTATTCATAACATAATTTGTGAGCATGCTAGTTTGCATATGGTTGCGAGCATTTTATCCTATATGGAGGACTTACAGTTGTGTGATTTTATTTCTTTCATGAGAAATCAAATAGAATGGCACCCGGCCATGAAGTTAGTGGACACCAATGAAGAGAAGGTTATGGATAAGGGTGGAACCAAGTATGTCTATAGAGTTGAGGCATGCTTTTAAAATATTTCTGAGTACTCCGGATGTCAGAGAGCAATCGACTATCTACAGAAGGAGAATCGTGGGGTTTTTCCTCAACCTTTTTGTGCAGTTGAAGAGACAAGCACTAACGTGGTGCCTTAAATGCACATAGACCAGTAGCGTAGGTATATAGGAGGGTGACCCTTTTGGGTTTCAAAATTTCATGGTTACTGTTGCACGAGTTCCAGAGTATGCCCAGATTGTGAAATCATTGGGAGCCTTTTGGATAGGGATCAAGTTTAAATATCCTTTGATTTGGTTTCCAGTGGAAGAATATGAACCCCTTTATCATTTGTGTGACTATGAGGAGGAATCTTGGCCGCATCAGTTGATAGCCACTTAGGGCTATAGGTTTGTTGATGAGGATACTGTCGGTGCTTACAACTTGATAGATCTACATTAGAAGTATAACAATGGTATCTGAGAATTTTTCATGAGGACATGTAATTGCTTCAGTTGCGGGGAGATGTTGGGTGCAACTTTTGTGCATACTTTATACCTTCTCCCCCCATTTTTGACCATTTTACTTTTGAACATGCAAACTTTACATCCTAATTATCGTTTTCCTAGTTATAAGAAGCAATTTTTGTTGTGACATATTATTTTTCCATTCTTGTTAATTATGAATGAAGTGATATCTTTTTTATGGCTAACTAGGGTAAGTGTGGAAGAAGTTCTTTAACTCTTTTTCTTTCAGCTATTGCCCATGAATTCAAGGCCAAAGGATAGACAACTGTGATGTTAATTCACAAATGTGTTTTGAGGATTTTCTGTTACAGACCATTGTTGTTACAGCACAAGTTGGTGTTACACCTCAAGTGTTGTTATAGACCATTGTTGTTACACCTCAAGTGTTGTTACAAACCATCATTGTTACACCTCAAGTTGTTGTTACATTGCGAGATGTTGTTACACTGCAACTATCAATACCGCGAGTACTATTCCACGAGACAGTTGTCATGAAGCATGAATTATCTGTGGGTGGTTAAGGAATTCAGGCGATTGTGATTTTAGAAAATGATGTAACTTGAATAGGCCTTGTATTTAGAAACCACTTGTAATAATTTCTATTTTCTTTAATATTGATCAACATGAGAATCGTGAGATTCTCATGACTTATTTGTTCCCTATTTTGGGCATGTAAACTTTATAAAAGGACTAAGTTCCAAGGAAAGGAGGGGAGGCAACACGAGACAGTATCGTCATTTTGATTTTGTAATTCAAAACTATTAATACAAGAACATAATTGGTGATTCTTTTACAGGTTTTGCATTGAATCCTTAACCAATTAGCATTTCATCCACGTGCCCTGCTAGGGAGGAAGGGCCCTCCTCTTTAGCAAGGATTTTAGTAGTAGTTGTCGAGTCGTAAAAAGGGTATTTTTCACCTCTAATTACCTCACATTAGTTTGTCAATCCAGGAACGTTTTGTTATTTCAAATAGTGTCTCAGTTTGAGGCTGTCATTTGTCAGAGTAATGCTAGTAGTATAGTGCTCAAAATACAAGAGTAAACGAATGCTTAAGACAAGATCTTCTTACAGTAAAGCACTTTAAGGCTGAAATCATGCATTCAAGAAAGTAAGCAATTTATGAGCCAAGGGTCCAGTAACAGTAACTCATCCCTCTGTAAACTGATGTAACTAAAGATAATCAAGGAACAGAATATCAACCTGGGAAATATACAAAAAATGTCAACACCCTCTATAGTTTCAGATCGCTCTGCACACCAAAGCAATGATAACACAAATAATCAGAAAATGGAACAGCAACTAGGAAATGGAACAACAACCAGAAAATGTAACAGCAACTAATTCTTATGAACAACAACACCTTAATCTTCAGAAATAAGTGCAACAATCGTATCCTACAAAAATCAAGTAGCAATCTTTACTCTAAAGGTAAATCGGACAGCACACGGAAACAGAACGACAACTAATTAGCAATGAAATATAGAACAGTACTCAAAGCCAAAATGTAAGTGCACGATAAACCAAGATAAATAACACACACAGCACGCCTTAGGAAAAGCAGTAATCTGATTTCGATACCACCAATATCAAGATTAGTTATCAGGAATAACGATTGTAGTTCGTAATGCAACAACAATGTCAGTTGAACAGCAATCATGATTAAATTCCAACCATAGATGAATACAACAATACCAACTTATGGATGTTACAGCACGGTTACCTGGTAATTGAACAACGAGAACATTCCATAAAGACCAGCAATATTATATTAATGATTAAAGGAACAGCAATGCGTTACAGAGCTAGAGTGAACAATACAACATTCCTATCACTAAGAACGAAATTGCTCAGTCAAACATAAATCAAATGTAACAGAGCCATGATGTAAAATAACAAAACATATTAGATTACCGAACAAAGATGATAATGGAAAATACACATGAACGAAAGGTAATAGTACAGGAGCAAGTGTTCCACCAGGGCCGGGCCCTTAGCCTCCAGGGACACACCGCTTGAGGTTATTCCAAGATCAAAGATGAAATAGAAACCAGGTTTATATTAAAGCATTAGAACAGAGTTACTGCGGATCACTTCTCAATGAGAGTCGATGATCAAAGTCTCAAATTCAGAGAAAAGTTACATAGAAAAAATGACAGCAGATCCTTCCCCTAGCTAGCAGTGCTGCCCCTTTTTATAACAGCTAAGGTGGAGATATCAATGATGCAAAAACAGTTAAAGCAGCAATCCCTCAGGATCAAAGGATCCTGAGGGATATCCCAGTTATCCCTTTGCTTTCTTGCGCCGAGTCGATATCTCCATTTCCTTTCCCTAGCTGATATGCTTTAATTTGGATCGCCTTGTTTGCATGTGGTTCCCCGCCAAAGGGACAATAGTTAACTTGCCCCTGTCTTTTTCTTTGGAATGGAAATCTTTCGTTTTTCCATTTTCTTGCATAAGAAATGGCAATTATCAGTGTTTTTCTTGTTGCATATTAATCCTACAGATTTTGTCATGATTTCTTATTATCTACCTAGTTCATTATGCAAAGGGGTTGTGAGTTTTAATGAAAATATGCCAAAATAATCAACAAAAACATAACTTCTTTAGTACTCCACACACCCCCCTGCTTACCCTTTTTCATGCCCTCATGAAAACATTGTAGTTGACATGTAAGGCAGTGAGAGAGTAGGCTGGAGATGGGATCTCATGTGGTGGTCTACAGCCATGATGCCTAACTAGGTGTTCAAAAAAAATGGCCTGTCTGACCCTCCGGCATCTCATATAGGGCTTGGTATCCAGGTGCAGAGTGCCAAATAATCGGACTTCGGAACCTATCCTAACCAAGATGGCCCTGCTCTCAAGATACATTCACCATAGAGGTTCAAGCGATCGGTAGCTAACTTAAAGTTTTCATAATTAAATGGTTCCTTGATTTGGATATTCAGATTAGAGATCTGATATCGAAATTTAGCTGCATCAATGGCAAGGTCTTTAATAGTGAAAAAGTATTCTATTCCCTGCCGATTGATTGCTATATGAATGGGTCTGAATGCTTCAATCACGCCTGGAGTCCCCATGAGGTTCCTATGTTCCCTGCACAACTACACTGGATTCCTAGGCTCAGCTCTTACCCATAAGTCTAATCCGTTTTCTTGTCTTTGGAAGGCATTATAGGCTTTAAGCCATTTGATTTGATTAACTCCAAACGAAATAAATGCCTACAGTTGGATATCCCAACAAAAGGGCTGGGGTTCTGCTCTGTCTCTTGGTCTAACACAAGGTTATGTAGATAGAATTCACACAATAATATTTGAACCTTTACTCCGTAGTGCTTACAACAATTTATAAAATCATTATTGGTATTAATTTGTATAGGGGATCCTACTCTGATAGCTTTTGTTTTCAATTGCAAATATCGTTCCATTAAAAACAAGGCATAATTCTTAGCAGGGGCTCTACATGCTAGGATGTCAGTGTACAAAGAGCATAAGGTATCCATCTGCTTGATAACTATATCTAACCTACGAGTTACTTTTGCGACTTTTTCTTCTTCCTTTCGCCATCCTTCAAAGGCCTAGCTTTCGGATAGATTGACATTCCTTAGTTGTTGTTGTAATTCTTCATACCTTTCTCGAAGAACCGTTTATTCTGTGAGTTTTTCTACTGCTTGCTGAGCCTGCATCAAACCCTCTCGTAGGGTTACCGTCCTCAGATCACTGTCCCACATGGTAGTGGTGAGCGGAAGGTTCACTTGAATCTTCTTATTGCATTGTCTTGTGTTTGTGGTTCACATTTCTTCAGAGGGTTGTGCCTCTATTTGCACTTCTTTGTCATAGGCCGATATATCATCTGTTTGTACTTCGACATGGGTAATAGTTGAATGATGTTCCATTTGGTTTTGAACAGAAGACTGCTCCTCAATAGGGTTTTGAATAGTAGGGTGGACTTGAGTCCTTTGAACCTTTTTCTTGAGGGGTCTTGCCGAAGTGGTTGCATGTTTCACCCCCGAAGCCCTTTTTACCCTCTTCCTCATTTTCAAAACCCTGATTTGTTGTCGAAGTCAAAATATCACATTCAATAATCTTTGTTGTTCTTTCCGTAATCTTTTAATTTCTTCTATTTCCTTAGAAGGAACAACTATCTGTTTACTCGGGCCTAGACTGTTATCTCGGTCAATTCCCTGGTTTTCTTCTTGGGGTGCTCCTTCATTCCTCTATTCGGGTTGCTCAAGAGTAAAAACCCTAGCCGGTTCTGTTATTTCCTGGGTGACTTCTTTTTCCACCCCTTCTTCTTCCTGAATTTCTTCCGATGTAGTCTGGCTAGGAACCAATTGTTCCTACTTTGTACCACTTTTATCTCCTGTCATACTTTCATCATGAACAGGCTTATTCTCTTTTTCTACTTCCTCATCATGTACTTCTTCGGGTGCATTTTTATCTTGAGCAGAATGCTCTTTTGGTTCTTCTTCAACATTGAGGTCTAGCGGGCTAAGAGGTTGGGCATATTCACCCATATTGGCCAGAATTTTGGCCAATTCATCTTCCTGCAATGGATTTTGCAAGGGGTTGTCTTCGCGCTGCTCTGTTTCTTCCTCCTCCTGCCTAGGTTGCTCGATATCGTCCTTCATTTCTCCTTCCTCATTTCCTTCCAATCCTTTCTCATTCTTTTCTCATTCCAATTGTGGGGGTTTCTCATCCCCTGAATCATTTATCTCTACTGGTTAGCTAGTATCCCCATGGGAATTTTCCAGCCTCCCTCTAATCCATGCCAGTCTGACTAATTTCCTTCGTTTCAATGGTCTATCTGGTGTACTGGTGGCATGCTTACGTTTTTGGGATGGCATAGTCAATCCCCCGTCTATCATGGCAATTAGCTCTTCCCAGCTGCTCTGTTGCTGGGTGAGGCTATGGCTAACTATCAACCGTATCAGCCCATGGTGACTTACTACTGATTCTACATGCTGTGCCTTTTTTATGCTTCGGGCAACATCATAAAGTAATGAATTTAAAAATGCAGGTAAGTGTACAGAGCATTTATGTTTTAATACGGCTAAAAGTTTAAGATGTCGTGGTCTTACCACGTCTTTCCTGCCTTCACATGTGATGTAGCTCTAGATGATCTTCGCCAATTCTGCCCACGGCTCTCCTAATGCTACTGGTAGAACTCCCTTTCCTCTGACTTTCAGGTTCTGGCCTTCATCCTGGAAGATTTTTATGATCTTTTGCAGTCTCTCCTTCTTTAACGTCCACACAAGTCCAGTGGCTGGCAATCCTGAGACCTCTGCAATTATGTCATCGGTGACTGCTATGTATCTCCCGCTTACTGTGGAGTGATATTCTTGCAAGTTCTGCAAGAATTCTATTGCTATGGTCTCATTGGATTCTTGTAAACGATTTAGATAAATTAACCAACCTGCTCTTTCCAGGATTTCCCGTGCAGCATCAGAGATTGTCAATAACTGTGGTTCTCTCTGAATTGATCTTCCTCCGATGCTTTTGGTTTCACTGTAAAATCTCAGAGATGGCAATGGAATAGTAGGTTGTTCAAACTGTTAGAACACAGAGAAACTAACAAAACAACAGGACTCGCTCAAATCCTGAGTCACTTACTAATTTCCGCAGAGCATACTACGAAAATGGCTTAGGAACAGCAAGCCATGCAAATGGAAAAGACAATATACCGTTGAGCCTTGTTATTCCCAAGTAAACAATTTCCCGAATAGTAGTCTGACACGTATACCAACGAATGATGAGGTTAACCTCCCCCCCTATAATGTGATAGGCCGTCCTCGGCCGTCAAATGAGGGAGAGGCGTGCCGATCTGACCTGGTACAGAGTCATAAAGGAACAGTGTATGCCAACATGCCATGTTTACAAAAGGAGAAGGTTGCCGAAATCGAGGTGTATAGTCGGATCGCTTAACAAATAAGAGACTGATGTGATATGATGCGAGGCTGGGGGGATAGGACAGCTGACATGCACACAAAGTCTAAATGCGGTCATTATCAACTTTTCTGTCATGATTGGTTATAATAGATTTCCATGTGTTTAATGGTTCGAGGCAATAATATACATAATCTTATGTGACATATTACAAAGGTATAAGAGACAAAAGGGTGTTGATGATTACTATTGGTGTATAAGGAATGTGACTTCAATACCATTAATAGAGCTCTGCTGCCGACAAGTGTCCATAACCTTGACAGAGTTGTTTGTTTCACCCATGGAACCATGATCCTTTGTGTATGCTTAGGGAGTGCTGTGCAGTGTCAAAATGTAGGTCATTATGCTGGCTTGGTAACCAGTTAGCCATAATGCCATTCACCAAGAAGGAGTGAAAGGTGGGCAGGGCGGCTCATAATGAGACCTCCTATTCCAAGGGATTATTATTTTTTTTGATGTGCCTCTTGGACCATATCCCTGGTGTGGTGGCCATAGTGGGAATGCCACTTCACTTTCTTCCTTATGATCATGGTAGGCTGGCTCTTGATGAGACCCCCTTTCCTGCTTTTGACAACTCATATAAACAAGTCATATAAACATCATTTGTCATTTTTTCTTTTTTTCTTTCATAAAGTACTTTCCTATTTATACACAAAGGGTGGTTCAGCACTCCTTAAAAGTAGGAATGGTGGAATAAGTCTTAACATCTCAATATAAAAATATAGACCCTTTGTTCTTATTCCTTAATAATAATCAAAGAAGATTATGAGAATTTAAAAGGAACCAACATGATAAAGATAACCAGTCATATCAGTATTAGTAAAAATAATGACAGCAGAAATAATGGATAATTGTGTCCTTCCCTCTCTCCTCTTACCAATTTAGAGCAACTTCTTTGTAAAAAATAGCAATTTTATATAATTTACTGATTTCAGTATGTTGTTGTTTTGTATCCATTGCATAAGTGTATAGCTATGTTCCAAAAGACTTGAAACAACAGGAACAACAGGCATCTTTTAAATTGGAACAGTGAGGAGAACAAGCATAAGTAAAAGGAATACGAGAATGTTGTCATTTCAAAAGGGAAGAGAAAAAGAATACAAGTGTTGTTCCTTTGAGAAAGGAACAACAAAAAATGCAAGTGTCGTTCCTTTGGAAAAGGAGCAGCAATAACTGAAAGTGTTGTTCCTTTGGAAAAGGAATAGCAGAAAACACAAATGTCATTCTTTTGGAAAAGGAATAGCAAAAATCAAAAGTGTTGTTCCTTTGGAAAAGGAACAACAAAAAACACAAATGTCGTTCCTTTGGAAAAGAAACAGCAAAAATCAAAAGTGTTGTTCCTTTGGAAAAGGAACAGCAGAAAACGCAAATGCCATTCTTGTGGAAAAGGAACAGCAGAATGAAAGTGAAAAAGGAACGACAAAATGAACAGCTGACCCAAAAGGTGTTGTTCCTTTGGAAAAGGAACAACAAAACGAAAATGTTGTCCCTTTGGAAAAGGAACAACAAAAACGATAGTGTCATTCCTCTTGAAAAAGGAACAACAGAAAAAAATGCAAGTGCTATTCTTTTGAAAAAAAAAGGAACAGCAAAAACGATAGAATTGTTGTTGCTTCAAAAAGGAATAGCAAAGTGTTAATACACAAATATGTACAGAAAATGATTTAACAAAACAAAGAAATTATGTACAAAGTGTAAAAACAGGTGAATCACTTAATGAATCACATGTTAGAAAATTATATATTACAGAGCAATGGAACACATAAAATATTGCAAAAATATAAACACAGAAAACGCATAAAACAAGAGAGACACAGATATATGTGCTTCACCCAGTTTGGGCTACATCCACCCCGAACAGTCAGTCCTTCCTTTCTATTATCCAGCAAAATGAAGAGACACAACCTACAACAGATCCACTGTAATATCCTATGTTTTCTCTCACAGTCTCACCTCTCTGTTTCTCGCTCATAGAATACACATCTATTACACAGCCTCAAATACAATGCCCTCATACAAAGAGAGGGGTTACCTTCTAGGGCAAAAAACCCTAAACTATACATAAGTTCTACCGTCAAATCATTCACCTAATGAATGGCCCAGATTGACTAGAAATTACTATACTTTTACAAGGCAATTTTACATATGTTTTTGGCTTCGGGGGCGCTGCCCCCGAGCCCCTGCCAGGGAACCGTTGG